>JAQZBX010036411.1:0-24190 GCA_029593785.1 Cabassous unicinctus
AACCGAACCTGGGACTTTCCATGTGGGAAGATGCTCAACCACTTCAGCCACATCTGCTCCCCAATTAAAAACACTTTCAAAGGGATGATGTACAATTTAACAGACAGAAGATATACTATTCTTTTTCAAGGAGTTTACAAATCATTACAAAGCAAACAACCTATTACCTAATTTATGTTGTATTACATTATTTATTAATATTTACTAGAATTTAGTGAGGTGTTTAAATTTTTAGGGTTTTATTTTTAAAGTCCTATAGAATAGTTGGAGGTAACATTCTTTTCTCCTCAAAACAAATAACTTGAGAGTAAGTCTTTAGTTCTGGTGGGGGCAGCATAATCAACATATGATTTGGGTGGAATGCTGAGATTTAATGATGAAATTTGCCTGAGAAGGCAAAGTGTTTGAGAAATGTTAACAAAAACTTCCGTTAGACTGTGGAAGCAAAGAAAATGGGAAGAAGAGAGAGGAAAAAATATAGAAACTTGGGGCTTTTCAACTGTTTGTGAGTCAGAGAAGATGAGAAGTGAGGATAAGATCATGGAAATGACCTGGGGGAAGATTGTGTGCTTAGGAAAAAGGGGATCTGATTTTGGGAAAACTCTGTAGACAGACTTTAAGAACGCTGCGGAGTCAAACAGCTCTATGTTCTCTCACCGACCAATTTTCCTAGATCTATTGCTGGGATATGTGAGAGATTAGAGGAAGCTCTGGTTTCAAAAAGAAAATAGAGTTAAGAACAACTCTAAAAGTTAAGGTAATTTATTGTAATTTGTTTAATGTGTCTATGCAGTAAGCATGTGTGTGTTTATAGATCTTTCTTTAGGAAGATCCTTTTCTCCTAACCACACTGCTTGTATCATTCACCTGCCTTCTTAAGTTCTGTCCTAAAGCCAAGCTCTTTCTTGCCTCAAGGGCTTTGCAGATATTGTTTCCTCAACATGGAATGAATTCCCCCCTCCCCATTTCTTCCTAAGACCTTGAGGTCTTAGCTAAATGATGCTTCCTCAGAGAGGCCTTATTTGAGCACTCTACTAAAAATGGATCCTTCTGTTTTCTTTACCTCAGCATTTTCTTTGCTTTACACATTTACCATAGTTTGCAAATTAGTTTTACATTTTTTTCATAAGTCTCCCTTTCAATACTAGAAACAACCTATGTCCAGAGAGCTTTTCTGGCAATTTACCATTCTATGTATAGCAAGCATACAGTTCCTGTCACATAGTAAATACTTGATAGACATTGAATGAATGTTTCTATTAGCTGGAGTCCAGCTAAGCTGCTGTAGCAAAGAAAGCTGAGACTGCAGTGACTTAAATATGGCTGAAATTTAATTTTCTTGTATGTAAAATTTAAGAGCGATGTACGTGTCCTGGCTGGTGGGGTGCCTTAGTGCCATGAGGTCATTCAGAATTTGGGTTTCATTGTGCTGTTCAGATAGTCCCTAGATCTTGTCTCTGTAGTTGAAGCTGTGTCAACCTCACATCCCCATTTCAGTTTGTAGGGAGAGGTATAGAAAGTGGAGGGCAAGGGGGTGGATGTGGCTCAAATGGTTGGGCATCTGTTTCCCATATGGAGGGACCTGGGTACAATCCCTGGGACCTCCCAGTAAAATAAAGAAAAATTTAGAAGGGGCGCGGGCGCACCATCAGGCCCCACCAAACCACACAGCAAGATGATGACAAAACAGGAGAGAGACACGGGAGAGCTAAGACGAGACACGCCAAAAAACCAGGAACTGAGGTGGCGCAGGTGGCAGAACGCCTCTCTCCCACATCGGAGGTTCCGAGGATCGAATCCCGGTGAAGACAGGAGGAGAAGGATGAGAGGAGAGGGCAGGAAACCGATACAGAGAATTGCCCGACAAATGGACACAAAAACAGCAAAAAAGGTGTGTGTGTGTGTGTGTGTGTGTTTAAAATGGATAAAAAGCAAGTAAATAAATAAATCTTTTAAAAAAAAAGTGGGGGGCAAGTAGTTTCTTATAAAGTAAGTGGCTTGTAAGTTGCACACATCATTTCCACTCCATTCTGTTGTGATAAACTTAGTCACTTGGCCACACCTGGCTACAATGAGCTCACCTAAAATGGAAGGAGAAAATGGGCATTGGGGGATAACTAACCATCTGCCTCAATATTGGATAAATGTTGAAAGAATGAAAGAATGCATACATTATTAGAAATTGGCGTAATATAGGGTTTGAGGGCTGTGTTTTAGAACTCCAGAAAATAAGGGTGTGATACAAAAATATTAGACACTGACTGAAATAACATCAAATAGGTTTTGTGACATAATCTATTCCACCTGCATATTTTGGGGCAGAGGGAGGATTAAAGATCTAAGAAAATTGCTTAGGTCAAGAAATTGGGCAAAGAGGGCAAAGAGGTTCAAGGCAAGCTCTGGAGATGGGTCTTGTGGGGCCACACCTGGCTTCATTAGTATTTGGGGACAGTGGAACTGAGGCAGGCTAGTTTAGGGAATGGGGAGACAAATCTAAAACCTGGCAGAAAAACATGGCCATGAAACATGTGGCCATGGAACCCCATTGGGAAAGATCCCCACCAGAAGGCTGCTGGAAGAACCTCACGAGAATCCCCCATTTGGAACAAGATTTCATCTGGGGTCAAGGAAATGCCCTGGATATTCTCAAGAGGCCTTATCGTTGACCCCCCCCCCAGGGGGGGCGGAATTGATGGGTGGGGCAATCACTCAAAACAGCAAACAGCTGGGACCCTTCCCCCACCATTAACAAGGGGAGGAGTAATTAATGGTTTAAAAAGCAAGCACACAGGCTAAAACTTTCTCTTTGCCTGGACCAGCCTGCAGGTACACCTGGGGATCCGTAATCTGCTATTTTTTTCCCATTTCTATTCTCTCCCATCATTTCCTTAATAAACTACTGGCCTAACTAAACCTTTTATGTAATATAGCCAAGAAGCTAGAGGAATCTTAAATTCTTTTGTGTAACATAGCCAAGAAGCTAGAGGAATCTGTAATAAAAGGAGCGTCCCTGATTTCAGCAAGCTTCTAGAAATAAATTTTTGCTAAGGCTAGGTCAGACCTCTCGCTAATTCTTCCCAGGACAGAAGTGCGCTATTCTGAGGCAAGGGCATTACTTGATTACCAACCTTGTCTCTTTGTTATCCTAAATTCGACATCAACAAAGGCTTTGACATTCTAAGGTCAAAAACAGAGCAAGCAGAAATTGAAATTATTTTAAAGGAAATGGATAAAATTCACGTTCCACTGATGTATCCTGATACAAAACAACATTTTAACGAGTGTAGTCTAAATGTAGATTTGTATGACAATGCTTGCACCTATCCTCCCCTGTCCAGAAGTCTAAGGGGCTGAGGACATCTTGGCAAGGCCTCAGCAGATGACTGCAGATGAGAGGAAGGGGCCCAGATGCTGCCACAACTTGAGTCATCCATTTTTGGGACTGACTAATATCAAACTGGCATTAGCCTCTCTTGCCATAAATTCCTTCTTCACAGAAACGGTAATCACCCCTCCTATTTTCCTTCGTGTTCTGGTTTTAACCTGAAAGCTTGGGAAACACATTTTGTTTTTACTGGGAGACCCCTTTCCTTGCCCTTGAAACTGTCAGACTCCTTCAAGCTGCGCTCGGGTCTGTTTTCTGTGAAACATTTCCCGACTCTCCCCCCCCCAACTGGGGGCGCAAAAGGCAGTTGGTAATCTCTGCTTTGCTCTCCTTCCTTCCTTAGCATTTTCTAGGGCGAATTTAAATTATTTGCCCTAGAATAACTTAAATTATTAATTTAATTCTAACTTTAAATTATCTTAAACTGTTTGTGACTCTTCTTTATAAACTACTCCACAATAATGACCATATCATATTAATCATTGATACTCGCAGGGTACTCACCTGGTAAATGTTTGTTGAATGCATGAACTAGTGAGGAATGAACAAATGATTCTTTAAGGTTCTTTCTGTAGCCTATTAGCTAGTCTAATTTGGTTTATGACTCCCAAGACTAGGAAAACAAAGAGTGATTTCCAGTTATTCCTCATTTCCAAAATGTTTTCTTACCTGCTTACTTAAGTTAAAAACTGAAATTCAAAATTCTTTAATGGAGAATCGGCCTTTTATCCAGTGCGGGGTAAAAAGGGTTAAAATGTAAATGTTGCTTGAATTAACATACTGGCTATAGTTGTTGAAACCAATCAGTCAAGCAAAAGTGTAAATAGCTGATACTAGTGTCTTTTCTGTTTTGACATGTTGTGGGGGTGGGGGTGGGGTTTAAAAAGAAGGGAGTACTTGGGCTCTAGTCAGGGTGGGAGGGGATTGGGGTAGTCAAAGAGTCATCTAGGTAGAAAAAGAACACAGAAAAGGGAACTAGGAGCCACTGAATTAGGACTTCTTTAATGTCTCAATTTTAGAGAAGTATGACACAACTGCAATGTTTGTAGTTTTATGAGAACATTGTTGGGAACTGTATGGCACGTGTACACTGATTTATAAAATTTGTTAAGACCTGGGGTGTTTGTGTATGTGTGCACTTTACAAAGTTGGCTTTGTTGTAGAGGAGCTATGATTTCAGGGGAGTTAATTAAGGGATCATATAACCTAGATTGTAACCTAAAATATCTCTCCCAGTAGTAGAACAGTTTAGGTACTTTGCATGACTGACCAAATGATATTAGAGATGACCCAGGATAGGGAAGGGTAGAAGATGTGTGGAGATTGGATTTTAAGAGTTGGAGTCCCCTAAATGGGGGCTGCTAAATTTTGTGTTAAATTGCTGCTGTCAAAGGATCTCTGATACCTCATATTGTTCAGATATGAGGAACTTTGTAAACTTTTGACTAGTTCCCATAACACCTTTGGAAGTGGAGAACACATATATACAGAAGCCTACTATTACACAATTGGTTGAAAATTTGTGTTATACAGTTGGTTGAAAATTTGCTCTTTATGCAGTGCCAAATGATCAGTTTGACCTATTTATTTATTTAAAATCTCCCATGAATGGGAATTGAATTAGAGTACTGGTCTGAGAGTTAAATGTCCTAGTTTTAGTTTCTGGCTCCACAACTGACCTGTGTAATATTTAATAGATCACTTCTCTCTGGGTTGAGAGAAAACTCTTTGAATCTCAGGGCTCACCCCAGACCAAATATTTTCTGTGTTTCTGTTCAGTAGCACCAACTAGAGTTTCACATAGCAAACCAGTAGCAGAGTGTGAACTGGAAAACATGTTTTACCTCCCATTATTTCTTTTTATTTTTTTTTCAAAGTTTTTATAGTTTTTTTTAATCCTCTGGTGAAAAATCTGCACAAATCACTGATCAAGTCACTGAAGAATCTTTAATCCTTTTTGCCATTACCAACATTGACCTTTGCAGCCCCCCTGACTTTCTTCATTCTAGTGTTCTTTTCACAGTTTTCTTGAGGTCTTTTTCTTTTCATACAGGCCATCTATTGCAAGTCTTTGTTTGGGTTCATTTTTCTTTGCGTAATCCAAGGGATCTTAAATGATGCCAAAGCCAGTTGTCTTGCCACTACCAAAATGGGTTCTTAATCTAAATACAAAGATGACCTCTAGTGTGGTCTTGTACATTTTGGCTAGTTTTTCTCTAATTTCTGTCTTAGGTACTGTTTCCTTCCCAGGATGAAGGACACCAATGACCATTTGTTTCCACTGAAATAGTCTGATGGTAATGAACTTCCTGGTCTGGATAATTACTGTGTCATTCATGATGGTGGATGATCTTCTGGCAGCCAGGGAGGAAATCTTACATCCCATTTAACTGCTGCTTTAAAAAAAACAAACAACTTTTAAAATATAGAATAACATACTCAGGGTAAGTGCATAAAGTGCACTAATCTTTTTTTAATAAAATGTTTTAGAAGTATATCATTCATACATGAACATGCATAAACAATAAGTGTATAGTAAAAGTTGTGAATTTACAAAACAAGCATGCATATCATACAAGGCTCCCATACATCTCCCCACTACCAACACCTTGCATTGTTGTAAAACATTTGTTACAAACTATGAAAGAGCTTTGTCAAAATATTACTACTAACTATAGCCCATATCTTACATTTGTTATATATTTCCCCCAACCCACCTGTATTAGTCAGTCAAAGGGGTGTTGATGTAAAGTACCAGAAATCTGTTGGTTTTTATAAAGGGTATTTATTTGGGGTAAAAGCTTACAGTTACAAGGCCCTAAAGAATCCAACTCAAGGTAGTTTTCTCACCAGTCTGTTGTCATGTGTTGAAGCAAGATGGTGGGTGATCTCTGTATGGTCTCTCCTTCCTTCTTCCTCTTAAGGCTCCATGGGCCCAGCTTCTTCTGATCTCAGCTGTAGGCTGGCATAGGGCTCATCTCTCTTCCTGGGGCTTTAGCTGTTTGAGCCTTCTCCTTTCTGTGTATCTTCTTCTGTGTGTCTTCTTGAGTGAGTGTCCATTTATATAGCTCACCAAGGGGGTGGGGACTTAAACTAAGTTAAACCCTACTGACGTGGTCAAATCAAAGTCCCAGTCTTAACATAATTTAATCAGACATCTCAGCTGAATCTAATACAATCAAAGGGTGTCACACCCAGAGAAACAGACCAGTTTACAAACATAAGCCATATCTTTTTGGAATTCAAAAATAATTATCAAACTGCTACACCACCTGATTTATTAACATCCTATCTTAGTATTATATATTGGTTATCATTCATGTGAGAATGTTCTCATATTTGTCCTGTTCCCACAGTCCATCTTCCACCACTGAATTCCCTGTGTTATAAAGTCCCATGCTTTGTACAGTACATTCAAAATGTACACTCAGTGGCTCTCATTTTCATCAGAGAATTGTGCTGTCATTACCTCAGTCAATTTTAGAACGTTTTCATTACTCCAAAAGGAAAAATCCCATACCCCCTTGTACCTCCCTATTGTTGTCCCTTAGAATTGAAACAATATTTTCTTGCTATTGCTGCAAAATATTACAATATTACTGTTAACTATTGTCCATAAGTTATATTAGTTGTAATTTTCCTATGTATTACCATATTTTTAGCATAAAGTGCACTTAAGTGCACAGATGGTTGAATATTTTTAAAGTCAAGCTTATTGAATTATAATTTAGATACAATAAAATTCAACCTTTAAAAATGAATAGTTTGTTGAGTTTTGATAACTGTATTTACTCATGTAAGCAACAATCAAGGTATAGACAATTTCCATCACCCCAAAATGTACCCTTGTGCCCCTTTGCTGTCAGTCCATTCCTCCCTCTATCTCTAGCTCCTGGCAACTACTGATGTGTTTTCTATCGATACAGTTTGCTTTTTCCAGAATGTCATATAAAAGAAATCAAATCATATTGTATGTAGTCTTTTTTTTTTTTTTTAGGAGGTACTATGGCTTGAAGCCAGGACCTCGTACATGGGAAGCAGGTGCTCAACCACTGAGCTACTTCCGCTCCCCTAGAATGTAGTCTTTTGTGTTCACCTTCTTTATCTAATGCTTTTAAGAGTCATCACATCCTTGTATAATCACCACCTATATCAAGTTATAGAACTTTTCCAGCACCCCAAAGCTGCTCTCATGCCCTTTTTCTCAGTCAATACCACCCCTCCCTGCAACCTCTGTTCTGACTTCTACCACTGAAATAACTTTGCCTGTTTTCATATTTCATATAAATGAAACCATATAATAGGTAATGTATTTTTTTGCTTAACATAATGTCTGTAAGATTAATTTAGGTTATAGCTAATAGTAATAGTTTGTCCTTTTAAAAATCTTTGTGCAGTATTCCATTTTATGAATATACTACATTTCATTTATACATCCTATTCTGATGGCATTTGGGTTGTTTCAAGTTTTGGGCTATTTTGAGTAAAACTGTTATGAACATTTGTGTTGGTGTCTTTTGGCGAGAATATATACTCGTATCTCTTGTATATATTCCTAGGAGTGGAATTGTTGGATCATAGACAAGGCATTTGTTTAGCATTAAAAGATGCTGCCAAACTTTTTCAGAGTGGTTGCACCAACTTATACTCTCCCATCAGTGTATGAGAATTCCAATTACCTTCCATCCTTGTCAACACTAAGAATTTCCAGTCTTATTAATTTTAACCATTCTAGAGGATGTATAGTAACCACTACTTTTAGAGTGAAATCTCTCTTTTTCCATATGCAACACCAATATTGTAGTTCAGACCTATGGAGAATCTGGGGTGATCAGGTAAATTCCATGTTTCTTGGCAGAGATTTAATGAGGCAACCAACAGGGGCAAAAAGTGGTAGAACTACCTTTTGTTTCCAAAAAGTCCTGAGTTCTTTTTATTTATCATCCCTGTATCATTAAGAAATAGTGGTGGTGGTGGTGGTGGTGGTGGTGTGGGCAGAGCCTTTTCTCCCTTATTGAATCACCTCCTTCTCCCCTTTCATATTTATTTAATCCTAGTTTTTACTGGAAGAATATATCTGGGGGAGAGGGGTTGTTGTTGAGGACCTACTGTACTGCCTTGTCACAAGAAATCGGTGAGTTTATTTCTCCTTCGTTTGAGATGGCCTTTGGAAGCCTGTATCAAATTAGTATAATCAGGATAATAATTATTTAAGACTGGCCAGGAGACTGCAGAAAATCTGCGAATGGAGTGTGGGTCCATGCATATGTGGAGTAAAAATATGCTTTTTATTTGCAAAGATAGTAATCTCTAGGAGATATACCAAAGCTGAAGGGTCCATGTACAATTCATCTCCTATCCTTGATGTCGATAGCATCAAGCAGTGTTGAGCTGTTGTGTTAAGGATGGGCCTGGCAATCTAGTTGTGCATCTGATAATTTACCAATGAAAGTACAGCCGGATTTTTTTTCTCTAAACCTAAGGTAGCCTGTATAATGGGGATTTTATATGTATCTAAGAATCACTATGCATTTTAGAGTATTTCTGGCTACTCTACAAATGCATTAATCAGATTAAAGAATAGTCAGTCAGAATTGAATTAAATATATATTCCCATAATGGTGATTGTCTTTTTTTCTTGTCTTGGCATTATTATAGCAAGCTAAAATAATAAGAGATAAGTAGCTATTATAAATGAGCCATTAAGAGCAACAGTAAGCCAAAGTTATCATTGATTTCTCCCTGTCTCTTTATAAAAACTAATGTAGCAAATTGCTATGGAGTTACCTACTTTAATAATAAATCTGTTGTGTCAGGGCAGTGACCTGATGTTTTCTTTTACATATAATTTATAGCCTATTGATTTAATCCTCTAAATATCTTACCATATTGATATAGCATAAAAACATCTCTTAATTGAAAGACAAAGGAAGCTTGGGATGAAACCACATGGCTGAATATTTTTATTAAAGATTTCCACTTGAGAAGCAAAGAAATGAATTCTTTGCTTAGAACATCCAAAGGGAACCAGTTCTGCCAACACCTTGACTTTAGCCCCTTAAGACTCATTTTGTACTTCTGACCTCCAGAAAAAAAATGATTTCCACTTGATCAATAGCCAAATAAATATGAGTATATTTTCAATGACAGTTTCAAGTTTAAAAGACCAAAAAAGGAGATAACTTTGATTCATCAGCTATTTGGGTAATTGTTTTATAGATGTATTTAGAAATTTAGAGTTTTCCATGGGCAGGGGAGGGAGGCTTATGGAGACATTTTAAGAAGACACTAGCTGCTTCTTTTAGTGACTCATAAACTAGAATATGGTAAATGAACGCAAGAAGCAGACAGTTTAATGTGACTACATAAAACATTGATGCTATACTGCTAAAGCTCTTTCTTCCCTCAAACTGTGAAACAGAAAGCTGGCAAATTATGCTTTGTCAGCTAAGATCTGGCACCTTTCCATTTGGCTATCCATGCCAGGATGCCAGGCTCCACACCACCAGTCTCTCACTTGAATAGAGCTGCTGGCTTCCTCCTACTGCCAGTTTCAAATTGCTGGCAACAACCATTATCATAGCCTGTCTTGTACTTCCTGTCCATCTGCACAAATCATAAGGTCAGTGTTCAGCTTTTGAGCTTTTTTTCACCTGTGTCAGGCAAAGTGTAATGAATCCATTCTACTATCTCTGAGAAAAAGTTGAGAAATAGCAAATATAAAAGAAATTACACCCAGGATTAAATTGGGAGAGGGCTTTTGTCTATTTTTGTCCACTTGCCTACTTATTTATATTTATTTATTTTGCTTTAGATGTCACAGCTTTTATCCAGGTAAGCTGAAAAAAAAAAAAAGACCACACATCACTGTCATGTCACAAGTATAACTCAATTTGGAAGGAAGTAATTTGAGGAAGGCTATCCTATTACCATGCTTTATTTTTTTCTTCATCTAATGCAGATAGCCATAGAGAAAACGGAAGAACACCTTAACATTCACCCCTCGAAGAGAAGGCAGTGATTTTTTATGGTACTTGTAACTTATGCCATCAATTTTATCTGTGATAGGTCCATGTCAAAATCTGAGTAATTAGATGGAATGACAATCCTGTTAAATGTGTTCATGCTATTGCATTGGCAATAAAGCATGTGCAAATTTACAATTAAGGCTTGTCTTTCTCCTCAGCTATAGAGAATTGTGACAAACATTAAGTTGTGCAGGCATGGGGATCCAAAGGGGGTATTCATCAAAATAAAAACACCAGGTGGGTACTTTCTGGATTATAATGTCTTCTTATGCAATTATTCTTTTTCACTGCATATTTTTGGCTGAATAATAATTACCTTTGCGCTGAGAAAAAGCAGGATCAGCTAGTTTCAACCTGCTCGATTGCATCCTCCCTTTTTAAATTTGCAAGGCAGCATAGAACCATAACTGTTTATTCAGATAAAAGTGTATTTGTTCCAGTTCTTAGCTTTCAAAGCTAAGACTCATACAAATATAGCACACTGAGCTTTTAATACAGTCATTCTGTTGCTATAAAACATACTATTAATATGCATATGGACGGTATGGTTAATTTCCTAAGCTATCACTAGGAATCATCAATATAATAGAGATAAAGGCACCTTGAAACCTAGCCCAAGCAGTGAATTGACAGCCATCTTTAACCACCATGACCTAAGAATGACCCTGAGCTCTGCTGGTTGTGGGAGTTAGAGTTGCTGCAGAGGGCAGGAATCAGATATCTATTAGACCTGGAGATGCCCACTGTGTAGCAACTGCAGAATCACTTCAAGGTCTGATATACACATAGGTGACAGTGAAGCAAACTCCATGCTCTTCTGTATGTTTTGAAATAGAATTGTGAGTGTTTAATGTTTATTTTAGCTTCCTCTTTTGTAAAGTTAACATCTATAAAAATAACAAGTTTTTAAAATATTATTAAAGATTTTCTAATTTGACCATGTGTTTACTGTGTGTACAGTTTTTGTGCGCACATACACATCAACATTTAATTGTTTGGCATTGGAATGATGTATTCTAAAGTGTTAAAATTACAGGTGGTATTTCATGATAAAATTTGACTCTTTTGTTTTTAGTTGCTTTCTACTCCTAAGATTTATTTACATTATCCGTTTCCTGCTGAAATCTTTATAATTGGGTCCATAATGATAGTTTAGGGAAGTACACATACTGAGTTGCAAAATATGGATTTGAGCTTGATTGCCAGGTTACCTTGTTGCAGAAATGCCATGTAAAGCAGTTATTTTATTAAAGCAGAGTTGTTAATAAGGCGATAGACATTTGGAAGAGCTAAGCAATAGGAATGCAAAGCTACCTCATTAACTTTCAGTGATCAGAATGGAGAGTTTGGAGTTGTTTTCTCTTTTCTAACACTTCTTTTCCTAGTATTCTCAGGAATGTAAAAGTATATTCAGTAACTTCAAAAAAAGATACAAATCAATTTATTGATATGATTAACATATGCATATATGCCTAAAATGTTTACATATCCACCAGTGAAAATGTAAATAGAATGATTTCTCTACAACCTCCAACAAGTGTAAAATGCATTTTAAAATTATTCACAAATAATCCTTTGGTCCCCAAATCTTTCTTGACTTTAAGGCTTTCAAAGGCCACTATTGCTTGCAGGTAGTTTTAGCATCTGGAAGTTGACAGTCGCTTTGGAAGTTCTATAGGTAGTGCCCTGGGAACTGGGCTCCCAAGCTTTTTGGGAGTCTGTTTCCCCAAGGCAGTGCTAATCACAGGACAGAGCTGGAGCTCCCACCCTGGTTCCATTAAAAAAAAGAAAAAAGCCAATGTCTCGTATTTGCAGTGCTGAAGAATGGTAGAGGTTTTGAGTCAAATCCTCACAAATACCAAATTTTAGCTGAATCACCTTTTTTCCTGCAGGCTCCATCAGGATGCCAAATTCAACTGCTTTATTTGCTATTCAGCCCATACTTTTCCTAGGATAGCATTTCATGGTTATTTTTCCTTCCTGTGCTTAAAAAAAAAAAACTTTTTATTTTGAAATATGTTCAAACTTACAGGACAGTTACAAAAATAATAAAAACTCCATGTAGAGAACTCCAACATACCCCTATCCCCCATCCTCTAATTTTAACTTTTTGCCACATTTTCCATATCATTCTTTCTTTCTTTCTATCTGTGGCTATTTTATGAACACTTAAATGTAGGTTGTATACATTATGCTACTTGAACTCTTAATACTGTCATGTGCACTTCCTAAAAATGAGGATATTAACTTATATACTCCTCAAGTATGGTTATTAAGTTCAAGCAATTTAATGCCTACAGTTTATATTCCATTTTTTCATATGTCCCAGTAATGTCCCTTTAAGCCTTTTCTCCTCCCTTGCTAGAGCCCATTCAGGAATCTGTATTTCATTTAACTATCATTGTCTCTTTAGTTACCTTCCCTCCTTCCCTCCTTCCCTTCCTCCCTTCTCTTTCTATCTTTCTCTTGTCTTTTGTGGGAAACTATATAAACTTTCCCATTTCAACCACTCCCAAGCATACCATTCAGTGGGATTAATCACATTCACAATATTGTGGTATCCTCACCATCCTTCATTGCTAAAACTTTTCCATCTCCCCAAATAGAAACCCTACACACATTATGCATTAATTCCCATTCCTTCTGTCACCTGCTTTGGCAGCCTGTACTTTAATTTGTCTCTATGAGCGTGCATAGTCTCTGATATTTTCTTTGTAGTTACCATGGGGCTTAAATTTCACACCCTAAATCTATAACAATCTCATTTGCTTTGATATCAACTTAACTTCAGTAGTATACACAAATTATGTTCCTATACTCCTCCATCCCCTCACCTTTATGTAGTTTTTTTTTTTTTTTTTACAAATTACATGTTTATATATTGAGTCCCAAACCACTGATTTATCATTCCATTTTATGCATTTACGTATTAGATCCTGTTAGAAGTAAAATGTGGAGTTACAAACTAAAAATACGATAGAAGTGGCATTTATATTTTCCCCTGTCATTACCTTTACAGGAGATCTTTAGTCTTTCATGTGGCTTTTGATATATTATCTGTTGTACTTTCCTTTTAACCTGCAGAACTCTCTTAGCATCTCTTGTAGGGCTGGTCTGGTAGTGAAGAATGCCCTCTGCGTTTGTTTATCTGGAAAAATCTTTTTAAAAGACAATTTTACCAGATATAGAAATCTTGGTTGCATTTTTTTGTTGTCAGCATTTTTAATATGTCTTCCCACTACCTTCTTGCCTCCATGGGTTCTGATGAGAAATTGGCATTTAATCTTATTAAGGCTCCCTTGTACGGGACATGTTGCTTCTCTCTTGTGGCTTTCAGAATTCTCTTTTCTCTTTGGCATTCGGCAGTTTGATTACAATGTGTTGTGGCCTGGGTCTATGTGGGTTTATCCTGTTTGGAGTTTGTTGGGCATCTTGTATGTACATATTCATGTCATTCATTAAATTTGGGAAGTTTTCAGCTATTATTTCCTTGAATATTCTCTGCCCACTTCTCTCTTCTCCTTCTGGGATTCCCACAATGCATAAATTGATTGGTGTGCTTAATGGTGTCCCACAGGATCCTCAGGCTCTGTTCACTTTTCTTCATTCATTCTTTCTTCTGTTACTCAGAATGAATGATTTCAATTGTCTTATCTTCAGGTTCACTGATTCTTTCTTGTGTCAGCACCAGTCTGCTGTTGAATGTGTCTAGGGATTTTTAAAGTTCTTTTACTGTGGTCTTCAGCTCTATTTGGTTCTTTTTCCTAATTTCTATCTCTGTTGATAATCTCTTGTGTTCAGCTTTCATTTTCCTTGATTTCCTTTTATTCTTTGTCTATGTTTTCCTTTAGGTCTCTGAACATATTGAGGATCATTTTTAAAAAGTCTTTGTCTGGAATGTCCCAGGTCCGGTTCTTCTTGTTGATGTTTTCTAATGTTTTGATTTTTTTCTTTGCCTGGGACTTTGCTTCTTGTTTCTTTGTATGTTTTTTTTAACCTTTTGTTGAAACCTTGACCTTTTGATATTTTAATAAGTTATCACTGAAATTTAGATTCTGAGGTATCTGTTCTTTAAGCTTGTATCCAGCTAGTGTTATGACCAAGTTTTCCTTGAATGCCTGGAGCTAACAAATAAAAAAAAGAAGGAAAATAGAAAACACCTTTCTCAGTCTTTGCAGTTTGTTCTGTGTGAGTGTGCTCTTTTAGGGCTTATCAATACTATGGGCCTAGGGGCCTCCCTGATCCTTTCTGCTCTCCCCTTTACATGTTTACAAATGTTCCCTCTTTCCTAGAGAACAGTTTTCTCTGGGTCCTGAGTACTGCACTGTATGTCCTACAGACAGCAATTCCTTGCCCAGGCAGCATGACTTGACTGCTTTCCTACAGCATTCTGTAAGAGAGCTCCCTCAGCTGTCTTCTGCAGACTAAGTTCTGTCACACTGTGTTCCATAGGCCACCACCAGGCTTTGAGCCAGGCATACAAGCTAGAACCAGGGATCTTCACTCAGTAAACAGTGGGGGAAGGGCCAGCTGTGGTACCATGAGATCCTACTGCTTTTTTTAAAAAAAATTATTTTTATTTTTAAAGAAGCTTTAGATTACATAAATGTTTCATAAAAAATATAGGGGATTCCCATATGTTCCATCCCTTCCTCCTCCCACACTTTCCCACATTAACAACATCTTTCATTAGTGTGGTACGTTTGTTACAATTGAACACATGCTGAAGCATTGCTACTAACCTGGACTATAGTTTACATTATAGTTTACACTCTGCCCCGCACAATTTTATAGGTTATGACAAAATATATAATGGCCTGTATTTGTCATTGCAATGTCATGCAGGAAAAATCCAATGTCCCGAAAATGCCCCCATGTTACACCTATTCTTTTCCTTCCCTCCCCTCAGAACCTCTGGTGGTCACTGCTTTTATATCAATGATAAAAGTTCTTCCATTACTAGAATAATAATAAGTGTATAATAGAATAATAATAAGTCTACTTTAGTACATTGTTTATTCCTCAATCTTGAGGATTTGGGAATGGTGATGCCCATTCTGCTTCTAATTGAGAAAGGGCTTAGATCCCATGGGGCAGATGAATGAAACTACCTTACTTGCAGTTGCAGACACTCTCTGTTCCTTGGGATGGGCGTTGTCCATCATCATCTCCTTGTTAGTTGTTCTGGGTGAGTCCAATGAACTGGACAATAGGTGTTGCAATTCTGCTGAGATTCAGGGCTCAAATGTCACATGAACAGACCGAAGATTTAAGTCTCTTGGACATATATTTAACAAGTATAGTGCTAATTTCAGTTTCAAATAAAAGGGGCAGAAGAGCCACGTGTATGGAAACTATAAAGCAGGACAGACAACCTCAGGAATTCGGCACCCTGTCAGTGGGCCTTACTTTGGAATATATGCTCCCTAGTGTAACAGCGTTAGACTCATTTATGGATCCTACTGCTTTAAAGAAGTCTATTTCTTGAGTTAGTGTTTCTGCAGTCCTGTTACTGCAGTCCTTTAACTGTTTTCTGGAGCCCTGAGAAAGATGTTTTGACCAGTTCCTTCTGGTTTTCCAAAGTTTCTGTAGGGGGACGGAGCCCTGAAGAGTCTCACTCCACTATCTTCATCGTGCAGACAGGGACCTTGCTGGGCTTTTAATGAAAGAAGCAGGTAGTGATCTGAATATCCTAACTGGTAATGCTTTCTAACAATATTGTAATCTGGGTTTATATAACAGTTCTTTTCTAAAAAGTGTGGTGGGATCTGTGTCCAAGAGTATTGCCTTCCTAACTCTTTGACATGAGGATTTTAATCTGATTCATAACCTTTTACAAACAGTTCCATCTTGACCAGACCACTGTATTTGGTGACCTATTCAATTTATTAATGTTTCACATTGAGCCTAAGTGCCTACAGTGGGGAAATGACAAGTGAGTACGAGTGACCTCATTAACTTGGCTAACACTGCTAAACGATAGCCTGGTATTATGGAAGTTTGTCCCATGGAAATCCGTTTATCATGTTACCTGAGGACAATAACACAATATTGCCATGGGCTGCTGCAGAGATTTATATGCTCTGCCACTTTGCTCAATTGTATACACCGCAGTATTTTTTCTTTTATAAATACTCTCTTTTGTGCCCAGATGACACCTCCTTGTAAATGGGATTCCTCTTTGGCTTGACTTGTTTATCATCACCAATTTGTAATTCTTTAGGAAGTCATATTCAAGGGACTTCTGTATTTTAAATAAATATTTGGAAGTTGATTCAAGATAGTCATGATTCAGTTTCAGGAGCAGGAACCATTTTTAACCATTCTTTCTTTCTTAAGAAGAAAGAGATTTAAATATAGAGATTTAGGTCCTTATAAAATTGGTGTAGTGAGCTCAAAGTTGGGCTTCCGGGAGTGACTTCCAGAACAATACTATCAGGCTGAACTGGCCTGAGAGTTTAGCTGCTACTTAATCAGGAAGGTGGAGGATCAAGAGACTGCCATGGAACTGTGGAATTCAAGAGTTCACCACAGCTAGTGACTGGCCATGGAAATTCTGCAGAAAAACCCATTATCTCCCCAACCCTACTTACTAGCAGCAACAAAGAGAGCAGCAGAAAGATTGTCCTCAGATCCTTTCCACCTTCCAGAACTCATGTGATTGCATTTAGTTGGTGGGTCCTGATTCCAGAATTCTTGCTGCCAGGGTGTGAGGGATAATATGTTTTTTTGTGATGTGAAATAACTTTTTAAAAATATATTGGAATGGATATTGTTTCCTAATTCACCATTTCCATCTCACAGCCTAAAGGAGCAAAAGCCTGTAACAGGATAGGCATTCCATGGTCCTCTTTCTCTTCCTAATGCCCTTTGATCTTCATTTGGACAAGTGAATTTTTTTTTTCTAACATAGCAAAATAATGATGGTTCTTCAATATTTTTCTACTGTTTGTCTGAAATAGCTTGGACAGATGTCGACTGAAGATATAATAAGCAAGGTCTCAACGATTCTCCATCTCCTTCCTATCTTCTGTTCCAACCAACTGCTTCTGATTTCTCCATTGACTTCCAGCTATTTCTCTCTTATTCTTCGCACATTCCTCTCTTATTGTTGCTTTGGTAGGACTGGTGTTGTTTGGCCTCAGATTTCTTTCTGGAAGCTATCTTTGGGTCCTTCCTTGGTCCCAGGCTCAGCAGCCAGAGGAAGCCTTACTTAAATGCCCACCCTTATTACCACAGCATGGGTATGACATCCGGGCCCCCTAATCGTCCCAGAAGACGTTGGGCCAGTAAGAGTTATATTATTGAAATGCTCTTAAAATTATTTATTATTAAATGTTCAAACATCCACAAATGTAGAAAGATAGTACAATGAACCCCCATCTACTCATAACCCAGATTAAATCACTATCCAAATTTTGTCATTTTTTTTCCTTCATCTAGCCCCTCTCTTCCCCCTTTGCTGAAATATTTTAAAGCAAATCCAGGTATCATGTCATTTTGCTTCACATACCTCAGTAGCAAATATTCTTTTTAAATAGCCTTGCTTTGTTATTGTTATTTATTAGAACTAGAAATGACGTAGCTAAATATACAAATATGCTGGGGCATCAGGCACTTAAACCTCTTTCTCCTAAGAGCATTGAAACCAAACACACCTCTGACTCAGACCAGGTCTAGAGAGTATTCACAATACTGCAAGATTGCAGCATTCCAAACAATAAAAAAATACATCAAAAGCATAGGTATGGGAGCGGATGTAGCTCAAGTGGTTGAGTGCCTACTTTCCATATACGAGGTCCAGAATTCGATCCTTGGTACTTTCTAAAAAACAAAAACAGGGAAACGGATGTGGCTCAAGCGATTGGGCTCCCGTCTGCCATATAGGAGGTCCAGGGTTCGATTCCCAGGGCCTCCTGGTGAAAAAGGCAAGCTGTCCCACATGGCGAGCTGGCCTGAGTGGAGAGCTGGCCCACGGGGAGTGCTGGCCCATGCAGAGTACAGGCCCGCGCAGAGAGCTGGGCAGCAAGATGACGCAACAAAAAGAGACACAGAGGAGAGACAATAAGAAACACAGCAGGCCAGGGAGCTGATGTTACACAAGAAATTGAGCACCTCTCTCCCACTCTGGAAGGTCCCAAGATCAGTTCCTGGTGCTGCATAAAGAGAAGACAAACAGACACAGAAGAACACACAGAGAGCAGACAGCATAAAACAATGAAGTGGGGGCGGAATAAATAAATAAAATAAATCTTAAAAAAAAACCAAAAGAAACAACCGAGGGGTGTGGATGTGGCTCAAATAATTGGGCGTCCATCTTCCATATGGAGGGACCTGGGTTTGATCCCCGGGATCTCCCAGTAAAATAAAGAAAAATATAGAAGGTGCGTGGCCACCAGGCCCCGTGACTGGGTGCACCGTCAGGCCCCACCCCCAGGCCCCACGCGTGGGTGTGCCGCTTGCAGCAAGATGATGACATAAAAGGCGAGTGACACAAGGGAGAGTCAAGACAAGACATGCCGAAAAACCAGGAACTAAGGTGGCGCAGGTGGCAGAATGCCTCTTTCCCGCATCAGATGTTCCCAGGGTTGAATCTCGGTGAAGACAGGAGGAGAAGGATGAGAAGAGAGGGCAGGAAATGGACACAGAGATTATCCCAGTGAATGTAAACAAAAACAGCAGAAACGGGGGAGGGGAGAGGAGGTTTAAAATGGATAAAAAATAAGTAAATAAATAAATCTTAAAAAAAAAAAACAAAAATGAAAAAACCAACTCTCATTGGGGAGTGGATGTAGCTCAGTGGTCGAGTACCTGCTTCCCATGTACAAGGTCCTGGGTTCAATCCCTGGTACCTCCTAAAAAATAAAAAAATAAAAATAAAGCATATGTGTGTTCTGTGACTAAATGTGCAGGACTTTGGTTGGCTTCCTGTTGAAGCAGTTTAGGAATTTGAATGGTACTGCAGCTGTCAGGCTTGTGAATCTGTATCATCTTTAAAAGTTGTCTTTTTATTAGGGAATTAATTTTTTTTTCCTTTGAGATTTCTGCTTGATTGTTTTCTTTTCTGCAAATTGATCACTTGAGAAAACCACTTATAAAATGAGTGTGAAGGAGCGGATGTGGCTCAAATGGTTGGGCGTCCGTCTGCCATATGGAGGGACCTGGGTTCGATCCCCGGGACCTCCCGGTAAAATAAAAACATATATACAGAAGGCGCATGGGCTGCCAGGCTCTGTGTGCCAGTGAGCCGCCAGGCCCCAGGAGCCAGGCAGCAAGATGATGACGTAACAGGAGAGAGACGCAGTGGAGAGACAAGACGAGATGCTCCAAAAACCAGGAACCAAGGTGACGCTGGTAGCAGAACACCTCTCTCCTACATCGGAAGTCTCCAGGATCGAATCCTGGTGAAGACTGGAGGAGGAGGATGAGAAGAGATGGCAGGAAACAGACACAGAGAATTGCCCAGCAAATGGGCACAAAACAGCAAAAACAGGGAAGGAGGGTTTTAAAATGGATAAAGTAAATAAATAAATCGTAAAAAAAAAAAAAAATGAGTGTGAAGCTCAAAGTTTATTTTAATGTTTTTAATGCTGACTAGGGTCTCAACACAGGCACCCCACCCCAGTTAGCTTGAGCCAATTTCTTATGCATAGTTTGGTATGCCGTGATAACAAGGTTCCAAAAGAAACTCGTGAATGGAATTTTTACGCTAAATATTCAATTGAGACTGTTGTCAGAGAGATTATAAGTCAGAGGTGAGGCATGTGGTTTAGCAGTATCTCTTTAAGTGAAATATCAGGTGTAGTTTCTACAAAGTTGCCAGTGAACCTTCCCTAAACCTATAATTCAGAAGGTTCCATGAGGCTTTGATCTCTGGTAGCATTTCCATTGATATTGATCTAGGTGAAACATGAAGTGTCATAAAAGGTATATGAGAATTCTGAAGAGGGAAAGATTAGTTACTTCCAGATTCTCCTATCTGAGAAGGCTGCATGGAGAGATGACAGTTATGAGCTGGGGAGTGTATATGGGTGTGAACATGCAGAAATGGGCAGGAAGGAAAATAAAGGCTCTCCAGACCATTACAAATCATTGTATGTTTTAGGGAAAAGTCAGATGGAGGCTGCTGCCACATTCCTTCATGTCTGTGGAGAAACAAGTGGTATTGTTGTTTTGTCAACTTATGTCTGTATTGCTAATCATAAAAACGATGAAAGGATTTAGATATCACATATTCTGATGCTCTACCTTATCAATATTCTGTGAATCTATTGAAGATTTGCTTCTATAAATCCTCCAAGATTTGGGGATGAATAGAGAACAAGATATTTTCTTCCGTCAGTCTTTGGACTGATGTGAAAAAACTTTTAATTCATAACCTTTGAACACTCTCCCCATATGTAAAATGCACAAGTATAAATAAAAGAGGACAAGATATAGTAAACAGAAATGATTAAGTTCTGTTTCTTTTACCTCCTTAAATCTCTTTTTAATCTGTTTTTTGTCCTCATGTTCACTGCTATTGTTCGGTTCCAGGCGATAATTCTCATTTAGGATTGCTGTGCCTCTAGCTTCGCTTTCATTCCATTCCTCATTCTGCAGAGTGAAATTTCTGAAACACCAACTAACAATGTTTCTCCTTGCTTAAAAACACTTTACTGGCATTGCATTATTCTTAAGATAAAATTTGAATTCTATTACTTGATTTACAAGACCCTCCATCATGATTTTATCATCTTATCATTTTATCATTTGATGTGTGTGATCAGAGAGTATCTAAATATAATAAACTGAAAAACATCTGTGTAATATTTGCAGTAATAAACATTACATGATAATATATTTACTTTGACTATATCTTGTTTGATGTTTTTCTTATCCTGTTTGTTACATGAGCTGTTCAGCTGAAGCATGCTTTATGGAATAGATGGATTTTTTAAATGGTTCCTGTAAAGTGAATTTCTGTATTTTAAGCCTTTTCTACATTAAATTTCATTTTAGAATTAGAAATTGTTCCTTCTATATGATAGTTATTAACCTTAAGATAAATAATAGGGAAGTGGATGTGGCTCAAGTGATTGAGCTCCTGCCTACCACATGGGAGGTCCCTGGTTCGATTCTCAGTACCTCCTAAAGAAGACAGCCAGCTGGCACGACAGGTAGGTACAGCAAGCTGATGCAACGTGATGACACAACAAGAGGCGCAAGAAGAGGAAAAACATAATGAGAGACACAACAAAGCAGGAAATGGAGGTGGCTCAAGCTATTAGGTGACTCCCTCCCACATCGGAGGTCCTGAGTTTGGTTCCTGGTGCCTCCTAAAGAAACAAGGAAGACCAACAGATACAGCAAGTGCAGACAACGAGGGGGTGGGGAGAAATAAATAAATAAAACAAATCTAAAAAAAAAAGATAAATAATAAAACTTTCTATTATCATATTTGGAAAGGAAATGAAAATACACTATTTTAACTCAACTAAGGTGGGTTTTTTTTTCATTTTGAATGTAATTTATTAGAACTTCATTACCAAAGTGGAGATATTATTCTCAGACAATGCTCTGTTCATATTCATGACAAGAAAATCCATTTTTTCTTATATTGAGAAACAAGCAGACATTTTTTCTCTATTTCTTGGATTTAAAAAAGAAGAGTCATAAATTGAGGAGGTTGGTGGCCTGTGTTTGTGACTTGTACAAGCTGCTTCCACTTCTTCCTGAATCATCAAAAGGCAAATCACTGTTGAAAATAGTGGAAAGTTTGGACTTTTATATTAATACTATGTATGTTGCCAAGCCATTTAAGTCAATCCTGAAGATGAGTTACTAGATTTCAACCCCAGGAAGTGAAGACCCAGGAGAGGAGATAGGCCTATGACGTCCTTTACCATCCTTGTTCCTTCACTGCAGAAAAGCAAGAAAACCAACTACATGGCTAAGCTGGAAACCCTGGGGATCCTAACTTCAGACTTGTCTCCATCAAGGTTAAGAAACCAAATAGTAAAGTCCTTTAGCTTCTATCAGTTTCCTTACTGAAGTGAGATTGTCTAAGGACTCTGGTAATAATTAATTGAAAAATCTTGGATTGATGAAGCAGTCAGCAGTAAACATTTAGTGATTTTAACACTAAAGACTTGAAACTTCATTTAAAGAAAATGCAACGAGCCTCTGAGAAAATAATAATCATTTAGCCTTGGAATCCTGACTGTATTTCTGCAAAGTCAGATGGGGTTGGGAAGTCCTGGAACTCCTGTTTTGTTTTTTGTTTTTTTATTGTGGTAACATATATATAACATAAAATTTGCCATTTTAATCATTTTTAAGTGTACAATTCAGTGGTATTTATTTCTTTTACAATGTATTGCTACCATTACTACCTTCTATTACTAAAACTTTTCATCACCCAAAACAGAAACTCTTTACCCTTTAAGCAGTAACTCCCTATTCCCCTTTCCCCAGAACTCAACTAAGATTTTTTTCTTTTTTTTAAATTAGAGAAGTTCTGAGCTTACAAAAGCAATCATGCATAACGTGCAGAATTCTGTACATCACGCCTCCACCAACACCTTACATTGTTGTGCAACATTTGTTACAGATTATGCAAGAACATCATCAGATCATTAGCACTAACTATGGTCCATAGAATATACTTGGTATATTTTTTTCCATTTCCCCCCCACCAACACTATGTATTATTAGTATTGCACATTTGTTATAGTTCATGAGAGAACACTCACATTTGTACTGTTAACCACAGTCCATCTTCTGCCACATGGTTCACTGTGTTATACAGTCTCATGCCTTGTACATTCTATCCAAATGTACACTCAGTGGCTCTCATTTAAGTAGAATTGTGTAATCTTTGCCCTTTTGCATCTGGCTTATTTCACTCAACATAATATTTTTAAGATTCATTCCTTTTTATGGCTGAATAATATTCCGTTGTATGAGTATACCACGTTTTGTTTATCCATTCATTTGTTGATGAACACTTGAATTGTTTCTACTTTTTTGGCTATTGTGAATAATGCTGTTATGAACATTGATGTACAAGTATCTGTTTGGGTCTGTTTCAAATTCTTTGGATATATGCCTAGAAGTGGAATTTGTGGTTCAGATGGTAACTCTATATTTAACTTTTTGAGGAGCTGCCAAACCATTTTCTACAGTAGCTGTGCAATTAAATTCCAACAAAAAAATGTACAAGGGTTCCAATTTCTCCCCATTGTCACCAACAATAACCATTTTTTTTTTAAGATTTATTTATTTATTTATTTATCCCCCCCTTGCTGCCCGTGTTTTGCTGTGTCCATTCGCTGTGTTTCCTCTGTGTCCGCCTATCTCCCCCTTGCTGTGAGGTCCTGCTGCATCAGCCCACCGCGCCGCCCGGGCCGGCCTGCCCTCACAAGGAGACCCCGGGAAGCGAACCCGGGGCCTCCCACATGGTAAACGGGGCCTCTATCGATGGAGCCACACCCGCTTCCTGCTGTGAGGTCTTGCTGCATCAGCCCACTGCGCTGCGCGGGCCAGCCTGCCCTCACAAGGAGGCCCCGGGAAGCGAACCCGGGGCCTCCCATATGGTAGACAGGAGCTCCATTGATTGAGCCACACCCGCTTCCCAACAATAACCATTTGTTATTTTCTGTTACATCTGTTGAGAAGAGAACTTCTTTTTCCCTCATTGTCTGCTCATTGTTTTGTTTTTTTCTTTAGGAAGCACTAGGAACCAAACCTGGGACCTCCCATGTGGGAGGTGGGCACTCAACTGGTTGAGCTACAT
>JAQZBX010036412.1:0-24192 GCA_029593785.1 Cabassous unicinctus
ATTTAGAAGGCTAGAATGATGAAGAGGGCTAGAAAGAGTAAAGAAAGGGCTGAAAGGAAAAAGTTCATATTAAGTTTTAAAAAAGAGAAAACAGAATAGATAGAATAGAAATTGACACCCTTAAGTTGTGGGCTAATGAAAAAACATGGTATATAAGAACCACAACAGAAAGCACAAGGCAGAAAGATGAAGGAAAGAAAAGAGATAGCTTGGAATACAAAGTCAGTGCAGACAGAGCATGGGAAATCACTGAAGAAGAAGCACAGCAGAAAAGAGACAAGCTAGCATTACCTAATTTTAAAAAATGAAAGAAAAAAGAAAGTGTGGAGAAAAGAGGAAAGAAAAGCAAGAGACAACAAAGAAACAGAGAAAAACTAAACAACCACACAAGCAAGCATTCAAACAAATCTAAGGAAGAACAATGTTCCTTCTTGGGCCCTTGTGCAACCTCTCAACCTGCTTGTATTTATCAATCAATTGCCCTCTAAGGTGCTATATGCAGGTTCTGAGGCAGATTTTAGCTATAAATATAATTTTTTTTAAAAAAATTCATTTTTTATTTTTTAAAGTGGCTGTCTGTTTTTTTGCATGTGTGTGAAATAAGGGACCCCAAATATGTCCTTTTCCAGACCACTTCCTTCATTGAGGGGACCCTAACTTGGCTCATGGACACTAATCAAGCACTTCCCACTTCCTGGACTCCCCAGGGGACCTGAAGCTCTGATGCTAGTCAGTGCAGAATGATAAAAATGGTTGACTCCGCCCTTTATGGAGCCAAGCCTCAGTGTCACCAGGCTCCTGGGTAAATTGGGCTTCGTCAGTATTTTCTCCTCTCCCCTCAGCCTGGTGTTGCTTCAAGTCAGCCTATCTCTCCCCAAAGCTATGAGGGGGTCCAGGCAGCCAAATTGCCAGAAAGTTAACCCCTCCCCACCTTCTGTCAGAACCCTCCCCCTCTCAGAGAATGCTCCATTCACCGGGTTGCCGGCAGTCATTGGGTTGTATCCCTGGGCTGCTAGGTAAATCAACCTTCCTCAGAAGATTTGCTACTCCCCTCAACCTGGTCCTGCTTCAAGCCAGCTCTTTTGTTCCCCAAAGCTGCAAGGGGTTCCAGGCAGCAACATCCACAAAAAGGAAAGCCCTCTTGACCCTCCAGCAGAATACTCCCGCTCTCGGAGAATACTCCCTCTCACTGGATTGCTGTCAGAAGTCTCGGCTCAAACCAGCCTTTTCTCCTGAGGCTGGGGCTCATCCGTCTGTGTTAACCTCCACAGGGATGGTTAAAACTCATGAATCTCTACCAAGCAATCCAGGCTGCTGAACTGCCTCCAGATAGATGTCCCAAGCCTCTTGGTCTGTGCACCCAAAGCACAGAACCCTGGGCAGGACCCCATCCCCAATCAGCTGTCCTCAGAGAGCTAGTCAGCAAGTGCCCTCCTAAATCAATGTCCTCTTGACTCTCTTTTTAGTTTTTCTTACAATCTCTTCCATCTCTATCTCTCCTGGTTTTTCCTTTCATCCTGCAGAACTCCCTGTTTTATTTCTTGATGTACGGGTTTCATATTGACAAATGCTCTTAATTTATTTTTATCTGTGAATATTTTTGAAGTCTCCCTCATTTTTAAATGCTAGCTTTTCTGAATAGAGAATTCTCAGCTGGAAGTTTTTCTTTTAGCACCTTAACTATGTCATACCACTGCCTTCTTGCCTCCAGATGAGAAATTAGCACTTAATCTGTATTAGTCAGCCAAAGGGGTGCTGAAGCAAAATACCAGTTATTGGTTGGTTTTTATAAAGGGTATTTATTTGGGGTAATAGCTACAGTTACCAGGCCATAAATGTGAGTTCCTTTCCTCATCAAAGTCTACTGCCACATGTTGGGACATGATGACTGCTAATGTCTGTGAAGGTTAAGGCTTCCTGGGTTCTTCTCTTCCCAGGTCTTGCCTCTCTCTGTGCTCAGCTGCTCTGCTAGCTTCACAAGGCCACCTGTAGACCATCAGGCAAAGGCTCTGTCTCTTTCCCTGGGACTTTATTCTCTCTGGGTTCAGCTGCTCTGCATTCTCTTGTGTGTTTACTTCTTGGGCTCCAGCTTAAATCTCCCAAATCTGTCTTTTGCCAAATTTTTTCTCTGTGAGTCCCTGCCCTATTGATGTGGCTCAATCAAAGCCCTAATCAAAGTTTAATCAATTAAAGGTTATACCTCTGACAGACCAGTTTACAAACATAATCCAATAACTCTTCTTAGATTTCATAAACAATGCCAAACTGCTACATAATTTGAGCTGCACTTGTACATGATGGATCTCTTTTCTCTTGCTGCTTTGAGTATTCTTTCTTTGTCTTGAGCATTGGACATGTTGTCAAACATATGTCTTGAATTTGGGAAATTAGGATTATACTGCTTGAGGCTGCACTTCCTGGACACGTAGAATACATGTACCTCAATACAGTTGGGAAATTTTCAGGCATCATTTCTTCCAACACTCCTTCTGCCACCTTTACCTTCTCTTTTCCTTCTGGGATACCTATAATGCATGTTTGTGCATTTCGTGTTGGCATTCTAGTCCTTCTTCCTTCTGCCTGCTGAAGGCCCACCTGCTCATGAATCCAATCTCATCTCATCTCTCCTTTCTTTTTATTCCTCTTGCATACTCAGCCTGACCCTGGGAATTAAATGATCTTATTTTCCAAACATAATGATCAGGACACATTGTGTCACAATTATTTTAAATAATAAATAAAATGGGGAAAATCCTTTCAAATGCAAGAAACTTTTCCACTAGCTTCAACAAAAATATAGGTACATGCTATTGTGCTATGTCAGAAGAATGCCTGTTTTTAGTTTTGTTTTGTTTTGCCATATATACAACCTAAAATCTCCCCCTTTAAGCCACATTCAAATATGTAACTCAGGGCTGGTTATTTTGTTCACTATGTTGTGCTACAATCACCACCATCTCTTACCAAAATGTTTCCATCATCCCAAATAGAAACTCAGTATATTATAAGCCTTAACTCCATATTCCCTGCCACCACCTAATCCCTTCTAGATTCTTCCCCTATGAGTTTAAAGAATGCCTGTTTTTTACAGGAAATTTTATTGAAAAAGAAAGTATCAGATTCAAGTTTGTTCAAGAGGTATTACCTAAATCATTCCTCCCTCCCATCCCCAAGGACACCCAAGTTACAAAGAAAGACCAATGAATAAAAGCTTAATTAAATATTATGGTCAGTATGTTAGCTTTAAGGCTAATTTGTATTAAGATAGACCTAATAGGGGAAGCAGATATTGCTCAAGAAGCTGGGTGCCTGCCCACTGCATGGAGGACCTGGGCTAAGTTACCAGTGCCTCCTAATGAAGATGAGCAAGACAGTGAGCATAAATCTGGGGACACAGAACAGGACAGGAAACAGTGGTAACAAAATGTTGGAAGCTGGAAAGCAAATGGCAATTGGTAAGTGACAGCAGATCAAGAAATTTACAACCTAAACTTCTGTGGGAGAGTCTGAAAGGCAATCCAAGTTATATCACAGAATAAAAGGCTTAGAAATGGGCAGCACCAAGTACATCTAGAAGTGGGAGGTGAAAGCAGGAGTAAAAAAATGGAAAGTCCGTTCAAGAAGCAATTGGATCCCTGGGTCCCCTCCCACACTGGATGCCACTGCACCCTATCCTAGCAGAAGACTGAAATTTTATTCTCTGGAGAAGGTAAAAAAGAGTCTGGTACCTGGGGATCAATAGGCGCAGTTCATGGCAGGTGAAGAATACTGAAAATATTTGTGGGTTAAGTGAAAGTTTAACTACGAATATTGAGACCTCAGACTTCTTTTTCTAGTACTTTCAAACACTTTCTTAAAATTTTAAATGAGAAATTTAAACTTCTGTTCATCAAATATTTTAATAAACAACATTTAGAATGCTGTAACAGAGATGCTTATTAATATACTGCTGTATTCTTTCAGTTTCACAATAGATCTAAAAACTTTTTTACTCTATCTGGTAATGTGCAAATGGATTTTTTGATTCATAAAATTCTCTCCAGATGCTTCAACATCTCTACAGCTGTGCCAAATTTGGCATCCCTTAAACCTCAGTAAATAGGGTCCATTGTTATGAATGGAAATATCTGAGGCACAGAAAGCAGCAAGATACAGCCCCAGACTTCCAAGTAGTCCCCCACCCCCATGAGTCTGGAAACCTTAACATCCCCACCCCCACCCCCACAGGCCCTCCCTCCCCTGCCATGGTGTTTTTTAAGTAAAGCTGCAGCTGCCACCTTGCTGGAAATGGTATTTAATAATTCTTTTAAAAAATAAAAATAAAAAGCAGTTCACTAACACAAAGGGTGCAGAAAAAGTTTCTACATTAAAAAAAAAGGGGGGGGGGAGGCCATAATGTAACACTGATAGTCTTGACCACATAAAATTTTCAAGCTTTTTTAAATTTCTCCCAGTTACCTCTATACATACATAAAATAATTAAACGATAAACAGCAATGCCGGTGAAAAACCTGCAATGCTTTGATTGAATGAATGCAATAAAAAACAAGAATAAAAGCACTCAGACCCTAGTACAGTATACAAAAGCAAAGGATGTAAACAGACAGTGTGGTAATCAACAAACATAGCCACAAATACAGTCAGGCTCCGAAAATAATTTCAATGGAAAACTCTTTGGTATAACCTATTATATATTAATTTGTCACAAGGGGTGCCAATGCAAAATACCAGAAATTTGTTGGCTTTTATAATGGGGATGTATTTAGGGTAAAATCTTACAATTGAAAGGCTGTGAAAAGTTCGAACCAAGTCACCATAAGGGGTGCTTTCTCACCAAAGCCAGCTGCCACATGTTGAAGCAAGATGGCAGCTGATCTCTGCCTGGGGTCTCCTTCCCCTCTGAGCTTTCTCAGGCCCATTTGATCCACTTTATTCCTCATTTCACCTTCAAGCTGGTATAGGACTTTTTTCTTAGGGCTTCCTATATCAATCTCAGCTGTTCAGTTCTCTTCCAAAATTCAGCTATAAGCTATTAAGCAATGGCTGATTTCTTCCATGAGCCTCAGGTGTCTAAGTCTTCTCCTTTCTGTCATATGGCAGGATAAAAAATAACAGAGCTCTCTCTTTTTGTGGCTGTCTGGTGTTTATATGAGACCCAGAAAGGGGGCAGGGACTCAACCTGAGCCCACCTTATTGACATAGTACAATAAAAAGCTGTAGACAAATTTAGGTAATCTAATCAAAGGCCCCTCAGCTGAATATAATGCAATCAAAGGCTATCATTCCCTGAGGATTAGATTCATTTACATACTTAATATTTCTCTTTTGGAGATTCATAAAATAATCTCGAACTGCCACATCATATAACACCTATTAAATAGTGTTTTTCATGTGAATAGGCATCTGGAGAGAGTGTGGCAGTTTGAGATTGTATTAGTCAGCCAAAGGGGTGCTGATGCAAAATACCAGAAATCTGTTGTCTGTCATACAGGGTATTTATTTGGGGTAGAAGCTTACAGTTACCAGGCCATAAATCATATGTTACTTCCCTCACCAAAGTCTGTTGCCACATGTTGGAGTAAGATGGCTGCTGATGTTCAGCCTTTCTCTTCATCTTAAGTCTCTGTGGTTCCAGGTTCTTCCAATATCAGCTGTAGGCTGGGATAAGTCTCATCTCTCTCCAAGGGCTTCAGGCTCAGCTGCTTTTTATTCTCCACAAGGTCAGCTGTAGATTTTCAGGCTCTCTAGACTTTTTCTCTCTCCCCAGGGCTTGATTCTCTCTGGGCTCAGCTGCTCTGCTCTCTTCCATGTGTTTGCTTCCTGGGCATCCATTGTATTCTCTGTCTCCATGTCTTTACCTCCCCAGCTTCCACATCAAAACTCCTACTAACTCTTCTTCCATGTCATTTTCTCTGTGAGTTCCCACCCACAAAGGGGGTGGGGACTCACCATCCTACTGATATGGTCAAATCAAAGCCCTAATCATAATTTAATTATGCCCAGAGGAACAGACCAGTTTACAAACATATCCAATATCTATTTTTGGAATACATAAAAGTTGCCAAACTGCTACAGATATTATTTATGAATTCCAAAATGAGATATTGATTATGTTTGAAACTAGTCTGTTCCTCTGGGTGAGATACCCTTTAATTGTATTAAATACAAAGATTTCCATTTACTTCATTAAATCAAGATTTGTGTTTTGATTTCTCCATATCATTAAGATGACTCAGGGTTGAGTCCCCTCCCCCTTGGTTGGCTATATAAATGGATACTCAATCAAGGAGAACACAGGAGAAGATACATGGGAATAGAGAGAATACCTTATACATGGCAGAGTACAGAACTTTGATCCTGGGACCCAGGAGAGAGGTGAGCAATCACCTGATAGTTTGCAGCTGAAGAGACCAGTGTCCTGAGCAGCTGAGAAGGCCCCGAAAGAAACAAGCTATCCAGTCTACAACTGAAATTGGAAGGAGCTGGGCCCATGGAGCCTTAAGAGGTAGAAGGAAGGACATACCAGGCAGTCGTCACCCACCATCTTGCTCCAACACATGGCAACAGACTTTGATGAGGAACTACCTATTATGATACCTTGAGTTGGACTCTTTCGGACTTTGTAACTGTAAGCTTTTACCCAAAATAAATACCCTGTATAAAAACCAACAGACTTCTGGTACTTTGCATCAATACCCCTTTGGTTGGCAAATACAGAAAGCATGCTACAATGACTATGTCTCAAGAACTATGTTGCAAGGTAATAATATTAATATTGATGATCTGGATCTTTCTCATCAATACAATAACATGCTCAAATATAATGCATCTTAAAAATAAGAGATGTCTTCAGTTAACTGTCTAATCCTCCATTGCTATTAACCAAATTTTTCCTCCTCCCATTAATGGCAAAGGTCCTGCGGCAAATGTTTATCGTTTCTTGAACTAATTCATCCCTCCCATTCCTTCTTCTAATTGGGCTTTCAATCCCATCACTAATTGTAAAAAATAACCTCTGTCTTGCTTAATCCAATCAACACATATTTCTTTTTAACAAAATAAATAAATACATTAGTTAATTAGTCAAGCAAGCAACACAGATTTCTCCTCTCTGGGAAAAGCTGGATTAGATCTCATATGACCTCAGGTTAAATTCTGGGCTTCAATTTTCCCTAAGCCAGGGGTTCTTAACCAGTTTTGTTCCATGGACCCCTTTGCCAGTTAGGTGAAAAACATGGACCCCTCACTAGGTACACACTATATTGTGTATTATTTAATAAATAAATACACCCACCCCAACATGTTTCCACAAGAATATTTTTCTTTCAAATTTCAATTCAAGCTCACAGACCCCTTGTTAAGATCCATGCTCTAAGCCTTTCCTGAATTAACTACTAGTCTCTCTTAATATGTTCTGAATATCTTTATCTCTTCCCTCATCTCATTGAATTAATTTAGGAGATTTGTCTGGGCCCCTTTGATTAGTTGTACCACACTCTGCATCTTCTTCTTTTTAGTTTGTTCATTTGACTGAGAGATGTTTGACTGCTTCTTAGCATGGCTTTTAATTTTTTGCTGAAGTCTAGGCATCTGTTTATCTTTATGGTTTTATTCTGTTGGACAGTTCATCTCTCTTCCCTAGAGTTTTATTTTTGTTTGACTTTGTGTTAAAAGTCTTCTTGGATACTTGGTTACACTCATAAATCTTTAGAGTTGCCCGTATGTAACTGAAAAAAAAAAATAAAAGAAATAAGAAGGGGAGAAAAAAATAATAATAAAAAAGAAAAAAGCACAAATAAAAGCTAAGAAAAACAGGAACAGAAATGAAGAAAAATAGGAAAAGGAAGAAAGAAAATAGGAAGAAGAGAAGAGAATGAAAAAAAGAAAAACTAATAAAGATGAAAGAAATATAAAAGGGAAACAAATGCCTCTGTCTCAAGTCACAGGCTTTTGTCTAGACTCCTTCTTATCAGCTACCCGTTTCCATGAATCAATCACCCCAAGGCCTGCCTCTCCATAGGTACCCAAATGAGGAACGGGAAAAAAATAACAGGCCTCCCTCTCAAGCCTCTGATCCCTAGCTATTTCACTCCTTTCTGATCAGAATGCCCCACTGCTAGTCACTCCTCCAGTGCACATCTGGGTACTCCCTCTCTGGCCTGATTTCCCCATGCCCTGATGGTCCCCCAGTTCATGTCTGGGTATACCTACCCTAGCACAATCACACCACAGCCTGCCACTTGTTTGGTGTCCATCTAGACAACCCATCATTGGCCAAATTGTCCCATCGTCTGCCACTCCCTGGGTGCCCAGCTGTGTACCCCTTCATTGGATTTATCACCCAGCTTCCCACCACTCCCATGGTACTTGGCAAGGTCACCTCTCTCCAGCTATCCTCTCTGATCATCACTATGGCCCCAGCTTTCTCTAGGCCCAGAAAGCCTACCTGCCTTCCTGCAGCTTCTAGAGGAGGTATGCAGCCTGCCATTGCCTATTGTGCAATGTTGGATGTCTACTTCAGGTATTATGAGGCTCAGGTGTTAGGTGAGCATATAATTACAATTGTTTTATTTTCTTAATGTATTGATCGCTTATTATTAATAAATATCCATCTTTGTCTGTAGTAGCAATTCTTTTCCTTTCTGCTGGCCCTTTTCACTTCACCTACATGCAGGTACTCACCCTTAGGTTAAGGTAGGTGCTTATGAATGACTGGGGCAACTCTGGGTTTGATAAAGAAGGAAATTAAGAGTCTCTGTCCTGCCAATCTGGAGAAAATAATTTCTCTTTGGCCATAGTCATCTATTCCTTATTCCACATTCAATGCTGAGCAGTCATGCTGAGCCTCCACTTATTCTGCAATGCATCTGACCTTGCCCTTGCTCACCACTGCTGCATAATCCTTCACAACACCCACATCTCACATTCTCCTCTGCAGGAAGAGTGAACTTCACTCTTTCCCTAAGGATTTTATGCAGTGGGCCTTTTCACTGGCTGTTCCCACATCCCACAAGTGTCTGATGGACAACTTCTTACATTAAGGTCTCAACTCAGTGTTCTCTTCCACATGGAATCTCCCTGTACCCAAGGCCAGGGAATTCCCCTCCTCTGGACCTGTCATATAATGGGACACCTCCGTATACTGCATTTGCTTTAAGAATTGTCTGCATCCTTCATTTAACTGGGAAAACCTTACAGCAGTTTATGGATGTGTTTTGATCACAGTTTTACTCTCAGGAAATAGCCCAGAGCTGGATACTGAGAAAACTTACATTAAGTGTTAAAAGACTTAATGAACAATTTATTGTAATTAAATGAATACACATTCTGGGCTCTGAGAACCTGGAGGTTAATTAGAGATCTTCTGCAATCTTCCATGGAGCAGATCAAGTCTTTTGAGACTAAGTCACAATGCATCCCCTCTCTGAGTGGTTAACATTGTCCAATTACAATGGTATGTTCAACATGATAAAAAGAATATATGAAAAGCCCACAACTAACATTCTACTTAATGGTGAAAGACTGAAAACTTCCCCTCTAACATCAGGAACATTCTGTCACCATTCTTATCCAACAGTGTTCTGGAAATTCTTGCCAGAGTAATTAGGCAAGAAAAAGACATAAATAGCATTCTAATTGGAAAAGAAGTCAAACTTTTCCGCTTTGTAGATGTTGTGATCCAGGTACAAAATCAAAACCCATAAATCAGTAGTGTTTCTGAACAACTGAAATAAGAAAATATCTACGAATAAACCTAACCAAGGATTATAGGACTTGTACATAGAAAACTACAAAACATTGGTAAAAGAAATCAAAGAAGACCTAAGTAAATGGAAGGACATTCCATGTTCATGTATTAGAAGACTAAATATTGTTAAGATGTCAATCCTACAAAAAGAACTTTATAGATTCAACACAACTCCAATCACAATCAACAACCTTCTTTACAGAAAAGGAAAAGCAAATCATTAAATTTATATGGAAGAGTTGGAATTCCAAATAGCTAAAGCCCTCCTGAAATGGAAGAATGAAGTTGTAAGACTAATATTTCCAAATCTTAAAACTTATTAAAAAGCCATGGTACTCCCACACGGACAGACATATAGACCAATGGAATAAAATTGAGAGCTTAGAAATCAACCATCACATTTGTTGCCAACTGATTTTTTACAAGGGGACAAAGACCACTCAATTGGGAAAGAATACTTTCTTCAACAAATGGTGCTGGGAAACTGAATCTCTTTTTGCAAAAAAAAAAAAATTTAAAGTAGGGCTGATACCTCACACCTTATATAAAAATCAATTCAAAATGGATGAAAACCTAAATATAAGAGCCAGAACTATCAAACTCATAGAAGAAAATATAGAGAAGCATCTTCCAGACCTTGTGTTTAACAATGGTTTCTTAGTCTTTACACTGAAAGAACAAGTAAAAAAAAAGAAAAAAATAGATAAATTGACCCAAAAAAATGAAAAACTTTGGCTCCTAAGTGGGTTTTATCATGGAAGTAAAATGACAACTTACAAAATGGGGAAAAATATTTGGAAACCACCTATCCGATAAAGGTTTAATATCTAGAATATTATAAACAAAACCTTCAATATAACAACAAAAAATCAAATGACCCAATTAGAAAATGGAAAAAAGTTTTCAACTGACATTGCTCCAAATAAGATATACGAATGGCCTGAAAGCACATAAAAGGATGCTCAACAACATTAACTATAAGGAAATGTAAATTCAAACCACATTAAGATATACCATCTCACACCTATTAGAAAGGTTGCTGTTTTCATTTGGTAACAGTGGACCAGGCAATATACCAGAAATGGGTTGGTTTTTACAATAGGGTTTCATTAATTTAAGAGCTTACAGTTCAGAGGTCAAGAAAGTGTCCAAATGAAGGCACATCAGGGCTGCTTTCTCCCCAAGCTGCAGCTGTCGGTGATCAGACACATGGCAGCCCTGACTCTTCTATCCTTTCTCCCCTGGGCCTCATTGCTTTCAGCTTCTGGCTAAAGTGGTTTCCTCTCACATCTGGGTTCTGTTTACTTCAGCTTCTCACCCTAGGGCCTTCTCTCTCAGCTTCTGGGCTTTTCTCACTGATCTTCTGTGTGTCTCTGCCTGTTTCTCCCTTTTATAAAGGTCACCAGTAAGAATGTGAAGACCCACCCTGAGTCACACAAAATAATCATAGGCTCTTAAGTGAAGAAATTTAATCAAAAGGCCCCACCTACAAAAGAGTCAACACAATTTCAATCAAAACCAACAAATTCTTTGCACATACAGAGATGGATTAGGTCTTATGACATAATTTTCTGGGATCCACAAAAGCTTCAAACTGCCATAAATGCTATTAAAATGGAAATTTACAAGATTTAGAGAGGATGCAGAGAAATAAGAACACTCATTCATACTTACCTGGAAGGAGAGATACCATGATCATGAAGGTGGTTTGCCCAGTGTGAGGCTTATCCAATGCACTCAGGATTTGCTGACCCCTGTGATTTCCCCAAATGCGGGAAACTTGACTGCATAATTTCTGACAGTGGGAGACTGTGTTTGTGTCCTCCCCTGCAAAAAAATAAAGAAAAGAAAAGAAAATCACTCATTCATTGCTCATGGGAATGTATAATAGTACAGTCAGTGTAGGAAACACTTTGACAGATTCTCAAAAAGTCAAGTATAGAATTACCACATGACCCTGCAATCCCACTACAAAACAAATACCCAAAATATTTGAAAGCAGGTACTCAAATAAATATTTTCACCATGATATTATTGGCAGCATCATTCACAATTGCCAAAAGACAGAAGCAACATAAGTGTCCAACAACTGATGAATAGATAAATAAAATATGGTATATGCATACAATGGACTATTATTCAGTTGTAAAAAGAAGGGAGTTCTGACCCAGGCAACAGCCTGGGTGAACATTGAAGGTATCATGTTGAGTGAAATAGGCTGGACACAAAAGGACAAATATTGTATGATCTCACTGTTATGGTATAATTAAAATAAGCAAGCTTATAATGTCAGAATCTAGATTATCAGTTACCAGAGGATGAGGCAGGGATAGGGAATGAGAACTTAAGGTTTAAAAGGTAGAAGTTTCTATTCAGAATGATGAAAATGTTTTGGTAGTGGACAGTGGTAATGTGAACATAATTAAAAGCACTGAAATATATATCTGAATGTGGCTAAAGGAGCAATTGTGAATGTACAGTAGCAAAACGAAAAAATGGTTTTATAAACCCATGGACCTGCACTACATAAACAGTGAAACTTACCTTAAACCATGGACTTAGTTAATAGTGTAATTATAAAAAATGTGCTTTCATCAATTGTAACAAATACTGTATTCCACACCAATGCATGCCGTTAACCATACGGTGCTTTACAGGAATTCTGTATTTCATGCATGATTGTTCTGGAAACACATAACTTCTCTAATAAAGAAAACATGATATTGACATCAAATAAAAGAAAATTTTTTCATGTAAATGATTAATTAAGTAATTTATGAATTTTAAAAATAGTCACAAAACAATGATCATGCCTTAAATCATTAACAATATCTGCAATTAGAGCTGTGTGTGAATAGCACAGGCAGCCTCAGAAAGAGGCCAAAGGCTCATTGTTTGACCAATGTTTACTGAGTCCCTATGATGTTCTAGACACAGATACTGTCATGCCCCAAACAGACAAGGATGTCTGCATTGCTGAAGAATGGATCCATAGTAAAGCTTCTGAATTCTTATTTTAGTGATATTTTGGCCTCAGGATGAGCCAGTTTCATATTTATTTCTTTTGTTCTTATTTTCAGGATAAGTACTGTGTAAAGTGTGAATTTAGAAGCAGTAGATTCACCTTATAACCTTTTTTAAAATTTCATTGAACAAGGCAAGGTGTGCACAAACAAGTAAGCAAGTAAATTGTGGTCAACTGCATAATTGTTCCTGATTCTTCACAATGATTTTTCTTTGTCCTTTGCCATGTGAGACTGTTGAGTTCTTCTCATTAAAGGCAAAGTACATGTTTTTCACCTGATTGATGTTTGTTGGCTAGTGGCAAAAAGGAAAAAGTGAAGAGTATCAGGTTGAACCTAGGTCTTAAGAGGTATTTCAAGTTGCAACTAAGTTATCTTGTAGATTTGTATCCAACATGAAAAATGCTTGTCCTGAGAAGCACACTGACTAGAGAACAAAAATCACTTGTAGCAGAACTGAACTGAACCTGTGGCTTGAAGCCAAGCCCATGTAAAATTAGCAGAGCAGTCCCACCTGAACTGAAATATGTGTAAATAAGAAAAAAATGGCCACTGAGGTTTTTTAAAAAAAGAGATATTGACACCAAACATCCAAAATCTGATGAAATATATTAGTATACAGATCAAAGAAACAGAATAAAACAAAGTAGGTTAAAAATAAAGGCCCACCCCTACGTAAATGTATTAGTCAGCTAAAGGGGTGCTGATGCAAAGTACTAGAAATTGGTTGGCCTTTATAAAGGTATTTATTTGGGGTAAAAGCTTACAGTTACAAGGCCCAAAAGAGTCTAACTCAAGGTTAGTTTACTTATCAAAGTCTGTTGCCACATGTTGAAGCAAGATGGTGGGCTATGCCTGCAAGGGTTCATGCTTCATCTCTCTTAAGGCTTCATGAGCACATCTTCTTCCAAACTCAGCTATGGGCTGGAGGGCTTGCTTCTTTCTGGGCTTTCTTAGCTTCTCAGGGCTATCTTCTCTTTAGCTGTAAACTATCAGGTGAATGACTTCTCTCTCTCCAGGGCCCCAGGATCAAGTTCCATCCTCTACCAAGCCTATGGAGTTCTCTCTACTCCCATATATCTTCTCAGATCTTCTTGATTGAGTGTCCATTTATATAGCCCACAAAGGGGGTGGGGACTCAACCCAGCATGCCCTAATGACAAGGTTGAATCAAAGCTCTAATCTGGATTTAATCAGTAAACCTAAAGCCTTTGAATTTAAATCAAAGTGTATCATGCCCAGAGAAACAGACATGTTTGCAAACATAATGTATACCTCTTTTTTTGAAATTCATAAATAACATCAAGCTGCCACAGTAAGTTATAAATGAAATATTGAAAGCCAAAGAAAATGAGAAAGTCTTGAAAGCAGAAAGAGGAATGCTACTCACCATATTCATCAAAGCATCAAGATGATTAATGACTGACATAATCCCCAACAATGGAGGCCACAAGAGAGTAGGTTGACATGTTCAAAGAGTTATAATAAAAGAAAAACACAGATTTTAATATACAGCACAAGTATTCTACAAAAATGAAGGCAAAATTCATATATGTAAATGTTACTTCATTTTAAAAAAGGGCCTTATTTCCCTTCCCTTCCAGGGTACCTGGATTTCCTGACTCAGTTGCAGTAAAGAAAGTATAGAAAGAAAACATGGTATCTTCACAGTGCAGAAATCTGTTTGAATCCAACTTAACCAAGCAAACAAGAAAACATCACCAGTGATAAGTTATATTGACATGTACCCCACAATATGATAAGAAGGGCACATCATTTGTATTGCACTCTTCCCCAAAATCCATAAACTCAGTCTATAATGAAAAGCAAACTGAGGAAACCCAAATTGAGGAAAAAATTATTGATCAAGTTTGATACTCTCCAATACTATCCAGGACATAAAAGACAAAGAAAGGCTGAGAAACTGTCACAGAGTGATTACTAAAGAGACATGATTAAATGCAATATGACCTCCCAAATCACTTTGAAATCTCCTAGTCATAAAAACTCATTTGTATTTAATATTTTCCCCTTTAGGTCTAGGTCTATTTCCACTTACATCACTAGTTGGTACTTGGTAATAATCCCTTGGTGTCAGCGATGCTTATTCCATGGAGTCATGTCCCATGATAGGGGGAATGTAGTGCATTTACATCCTGAGTTTGGCTTAGGAAGAGGCCACATTTTAGCAACAAGAAGGCTTTCAGGAAGTAAATCTTAGGCAATATATAAAACTAGCCTAAGTTTCAATTTCACAAGAATATGTTCATAATTGCAACCATTAATATCAAGGTCTTCCACCCAACCCAGTTGCTGCACCACTGTCATGTCTATCCACTGCACAACTACACACTTCTGCCTTACCATAGATATTGCCAATATGGTGATGGGCTCACAATCTCCTTCCCTTTTTCTGTCTCCTGTAAACCTATCTTCCAGACTCTAGCTTTGTGAGCGTGCTCAATTTGCTTAGTTCATATCAGTGAGATGATGTAATATTTGTCCTTCAGTGCCTGGCTTGCTTCATTCAACATAAGGTCTTCAAGATTATCCCGTATGTTAGTATTACATTCCTTCTTACATCTCAGTAATATTCCATTGTATGTATATACCACAATTTATTTATCCATTCATCTGTTGATGGACATTTGGGTTGTTTTCAACTTTTGGTAATAGTGAATAATGAAACTATGAATATGGGTGTGCATATATATCTATTCATGTTTCTGTTTTCAATTCTTCTGGGTACATACCTAGCAGTGGGATTGCTGGATCGTAGGGCAGTTCTATAGGTAGCTTCCTGAGCAACTGCCAAACAGTCCTCCACAATGGCTGTACCATTTTACTTTCATACGAGCAGTGGATAAGGGATTCTATTCCTCCACATCATCTCCAACAGTTGTAGTCCAGTGGTTTTTAATAGCCACCAGTCTAATGGGTGTAAGATGATATCTCACTGTAGTTTTGATTTGCATTTCCCTAATAGCTAGTGATGTTAAGCATCATTTCATGTGCTTTTTAACCATTTGTATTTCTTCTTTGGAGAAGTGTCTATTCAAATCACTTGCCCATTTTAAAATGGGTTGTCTTTTAATTTTTGAGGTGTAGGATTTCTTCATATATGCCAAATATTAGGCCCTTATGAGCTATAAGGTTACCAAATATTTTTCTCATATTGAGTAGGCTGACTTTTCACTTTGTTGACAAACTGCTTTGAGGTGCAAATGTTTTTAATTTTGAGGAGGTCCCATTTAGCTATTTTTTTCTTTCATTGCTCATGCTTTACATACAAAGTTCATGAAACCATTTCCTAATACAAGATATTGTAGATGCTTCCCTACATTATCTTCCAAGATCTTCTGTGTCTTGGTCCTTATATTTAGATCATTGATTCATCTTGTTATTTTTTTTGTATAAAGGGGGAGATGGTATTCCTCTCTCATTCTTTTGGATATGGATATTCAGTTATCCAAGTATCATTTATTAAAGAAGCCATTTTCTCCCAGTTGAATAGGACTGGTGGCCTTGTCAAGTATCAGTTGATGGTATATGTGAGGATCTCTATCAGAACTCTCAATTTGGTTCCATTTGTCAGAATGTCTATCCTTGCACCAATACCACACAATACTCCAATTTTGTTTTTCTTTTTCAATGTATCTTTGGCTATTCAGGGCATCTTGCCCTTCCAAATAAATTTCACAGTTAGATTTTCCAATTCAGTAAAAAGTGCTGAATTTTGGGATTGTGTTAAATCTGTAAATCAGTTTGGGTAGGATACATGTCTTAATGATGTTTAGTCTTCCAATCCATGAATAGGGAATATTCTTCCATTTATTTAGGTCTTCTTTGATTTCCTTTAACAGAGTTGTGTAGTTTTCTGCATAGAAGTCATTTACAATTTTATATAAATTTATTCCTAGATATTTGATTCTTTTCGTTGCTATTGTAAATTGGATTTTTTTCTAATTTCCTCCTCATATTGTTCATTATTGGTGTATAGAAATGCTACTGATTTTTGCACATTAACCTAATAACAAACCTCTTTACTGAACTCATTTATAAGCTTTAGAAGCTTCATTGTAGATTATTCAGGGCTTTCAATGTATAGGATCATGTCATCTGCAAATACTAAAATTTTCACTTCTTTTTGTCAATTTGTATCCTTTTATATATATATATTTTGCCTAAGTGCTCAAGCAAGTACTTCTAATGCAATGTTAAATAAGACCAGTGACAGTGTGCATCTTTGTCTTGTTCCAGATCTTAAAAGGAAAGCCTTTAGGATTTCACCATTGAATATGATGTTAGCTGTGGGTTTTTCATACATATCTTTTATCATGTTGAGGAAGTTTCCTTCTATTCCTATTTTTTGAAGTGTTTTTATCAGGAAATGGTACTGTATTTTGTTGAATGCTTTTTCTGCATCTATAGAGATAGGCATGTGATTTTTTTCCTTTTGATCTATTTTTGTTAGGTATTAAATTGATTTTCTTATGGTGAACTCTTCTTGCATAACAGGGATGAAACCCACTTGGTCATGGTGTATAATTCATTTGATGCGTTGTTGAATATGATGAGCAAATACTTTGCTGAATATTCCAGCATCTAGGTTACTTAGAGAGATTGGTGAATAGTTTTCCTTTCTTGTGGCATCTTTGGCTTTGGTATTTGGGTGATGTTGCCATCATAGAATGAGTTAGGCAATGTTCCCTCCAACACTATTTTTTGGAAGAATGTATGCAGGACTGGTGTTAGTTCTTTTTTGGAATGTTTGGTAGAATTCACCTGTGAAGCCATCTGTTCCTGGGCTCTTCTTAGTTGGGCAGTTTTTGATGACTAAGTCAATCTCATTATTCATGCTTGGTCTGTTAAGTTCATCAATATTTCTTCTTTCCTCAATGTAGGCTGCTTGTGTGTTTCTAGGAATTTGTACATTTCCTCTAAATTACCCATTTTGTTGTCATACAATTTTTCAAAGTATCCTCTTATGATACTCTTTATTTCTGTGGGATCAGTGGTGATATCCCCTTCCTTGTTTCTTATTTTGTATATTTACATCTTATCTCTTTTTTCCTTTTTAGTGTAGCAAAAGGTTTGTCAATTTTATTAATCTTCTCAAAGAACCAGCTTTTTAAATTTAATTTAATTTAATTTTTTTAAAAATAAATTATTTTTTAATTTTAAAAAGATACTTAGATTACATAAATATTACACAAAAACTATAGGGATTCACAAATGACCCACCCCCCACACCTTGCACACCCTCCCACATAAACATCCTTCATTATTGTGGCACATTCATTGTGATTGATATATGTATCCTGGGGCTTTGCCATTAAGCATGGACCTTAGTTTACATTGTAGTCTACACTCTCTCCCACACAGTTCTGCATGTTATGTGATGATATAAAATGGTCTATATCTGTCATTGCACTGTCATACAGGATGATTCCCAAGTCCTGAAAAAAGCCACCATATTACAACTGTTTTTCCCTCTCCCTGCCCCCAGCAAGCCAGAACCAGCTTTTTATTTTGTTCATTTTTTCTAGTGCTTTCTTTTTTTCAATTTCCTTTAGCTCTTCTCTTATCTTTGTTATATCCTTCTTTCTACTTCTTTGGGGTTAGTTTGTTGTTATTTTTCTTTTTCTGCCAGGTGTGCAATTAGGTCTTTGATTTTAGCTCTTTCTTCTTTTAAATATAAGCATTTGTGGCTATGAATTTCCCTCTCAGAACAGCTTTTGCTGCCTCCCATAGATTTTGATACATTGCGTTGTCATTTTCATTCATTTCAAGGTAATTACTGATTACTGAAATTTTGAAATTTCCTCCTTGACCCACTGATTGTCTAACAGTGTGTAGTTAAACTTCCATATCCTTGTGCCTAATTGGCTTCTCTGCCCCTTACAGAATTTGGGCTTCATTCCATTGGGGTCAGAGAAATTACTTCATATAATTTTAATCTTTCTGAATTCATTGAGACTTGTTCTGTGTCCTCTCCTGGAGAATGATCCCTGTGAGTTCAAGAAGAATGTATATCTTGCTGTATTTAGGTGGACTGTTCTGTAGATGTCTATTAGGTCCAGATCCTTGACTGTATTGCTTGAGGTCTTTGTTTTTTTATTGATTCTCTCTTGAGATGTTCTGACTAATGGTGATAATGGGGTATTAATGTTCCCCACTATAATTGTAGAGGAACCTATTTCCCCATTTTTTTTTCAATGTTTGCATCATGTATTTTGAGGTGACCTGGATAAGTGCATAAATGTTTATGATTGTTCTTTCTTCTTGATAGATTAACCTTTTTATTAATATATAGTGTCCATCTTTGTCTCTTACAATAGTTTTACATTTAAATTCTATTTAACTATTACTCAGCTGTTAGAAGTAATGCAGTATCAACACCTGGGTAACATGGATGAACCCTGAAGACTTATGTTGAGGGCAGCAAGCCAGGCACTGAAGGAAAATATTTCATGACCTCACAGATATGATTTAAGCCAATTGAGCAGACTCAGAAAGCTGGAGTCTGGAAGATAGGTTTACAGGAGACAGAAAGGGAGAAAGTTGTGAGCCAATGCCCTTATAGACAAAATGTATGATAAGGAGGAAGGATGTAATTGTGCAATGGATGGGCATGCCAGTGGAGCAGTGATGTTATTGGCTTGGGTGGAGCTGGTTTGTGAGGGGATAGGGTAGGGAGGGTGGGTTGAACTAGCCATGGATGTGGGGGAAAAGTTCGGTGGAGGGAGCAGGTGAACTCTGGGGATTTGTAGGTATTTTGTTGAAACCACAATGTTGGGAATGTACTTTTAGGAAATATGGCAGGGAAAGGCTACTGGCTTATGGTGTTGGATATGAGGGGCAGGCTGAAGAGGACACACCTGTGGCAGGTTTCTAGGGACTGTATTAGTGCTCTTCATGGCCTAGTGTGTTGTATCCACGGGTGGAGACCCACATAATGAGTAGGAATATGTTGTACTCCCACACTGCTTTTTCTCAAATAGAGAGGCAAGAGTCTTTTGATAACTTAATCAGTCCCTAATAGGGAAGGACAGACCCATATGTCAAGTTCTTGGTGTTGTTGCAAGTAACTATGAATCTTGTTCTTCAAGATTCGAAGCTTGGTGGTTGCTATTGGTCCTGAGGAGTGGGGGAAGGAGGAATAGAATAGATCGAAAAAGAAGCATTTTTGGGGTGACAAATTTGTTCTACTTGATATTGTGATGATGGATACAGGCTATGTTAAATTTCATAAAAATATATAAAGGTGTCTGTCCAAAATATAAACCATAATGTAAATCATTGACGATGGTTAGCAGCAATGTTTCAATATTGTACATCATCTGTAACAATTGTAGCATCCACATGTAAAATGTTATTAATAGAGGAAAGAGGAAAGGGGGAGGATGTTGAGTATATGGTAATCCCCTATATTCTTTATGTTAGTTTTCTGTAACCTAAAGCTTCTTCGAAGAAAAAGTGAAAAAATAAAACACCAGGGGAATTAATGGATGAAAATCTCACTGTACATACTAGACAACAGATCTTACAGTGATGAAAGACAATGTCAAATAATGTTTTAATTTTATAATTTTTATTATTTTTTATTTCAAAAATTTTAATTTTTAAATTTTATATGCTATTTTAAAAACTACCATTATTATTTTATTTTCTTATTAATTTTATTTGGTTATTTTGTTGACTTCATTTTTGAAGAAATTTTGGATCACAGAATGGTTATAACTGTGGCAAGGGTGGATCATTGTTGTGGGGTGTCCGTGATGGGGAATACATTGAAGGATGTTCACCTGGTGCATACATATAAGACATATAAATGTGTTCAAGTCTTCATGGGGTACTGTCAAGGTGGGTGGAGATTCACACAATAACCAAAAGAATATCCAATTCCCAGCCTGGAGAGCACTGCCACATTTTCTAATGGAACAGCAAGAATCACCTGAGTACAGGGGCAGTGACTGGTGAATGTACTTATGAACCTTTGCTTTTGAAATTGAAACTTAACCTAGCATTATAAGGTGCCTAAGAGTACCTCCTGAGATCTCCTTGTTTCTCAAATGTGTCCTCTCTGTAAGAAAATCTCAGCATATAAATGCATTACCTTCACCACAACATGGGGCATGATTCCTGGGGATGAGCTTCCCTAGGACCAAGGAATTGCTACCAAGCATGAACTAATAATGCAACTTGAAAAAGACCCTGTCCAAAATGGGGAAAGGGTAAAGACAAATGAGTTTATATAGCTAAGAGACTTCAAAGTGAGTTTTCAGGTCATTCCAGAGGTTCCACTTATGCATATCTCAGCAAAATTTCATTGACTGTCAAAGTAATCATTTCTTTGAATAGTGGTGCTACTTAGGGCTCTGGATATACCTGGACACTGTAGGCAGGGCAGACAGCTCAGAAGTTTGGTGCCCTACCCAAGGGTCCTAATTTGGAATTTATATTGCCAGTGTGACAAAGTTGAACTCAGTTGTGATTTCCCTACACGTGGCTGTTCTGCCCTTTCTATTTGAACCTATCATTAGTACTAGATTTGATAGGTGTATGTCCAAAAGACTTAAATCTTTGGACTGTCCATGTGCCAGTTGGGCCCTGAATCTCAACAGAGTTGTAATACCTGTCTCCAGTTCATTGGACTCACCCAGGACAACAAAACAGGAGATGATGGACAGTGACCATCCCATGGAACAGAGAGTCTGAAACTGCAAGAAAGATAGTCCCATCCATCTACCTCAGGGCAACTAAGCCCCCTCTCAAATAGAGATGGAATGGGCATCACCATCCTAGAATCCTCAGGATTGGGGGATGAATGATGGATTAGAGTAGACACTGATGTTCTACTACAAACTTACTGTGATTCCAACAATGGAGAGCTCTTATCATTGATGTGGAGGCTTGGCCACTGGATGTTCTGAGGGGAGGGAGATGGAAAAGTAGGTATAATATGGGGTATTTGCAGCACTTCAGAATTGTCCTGAATGGCATTTCAATGACAGACCAGGTCTTTATATATCTTGTCATAACTTACAAAATTGTACAGGAGAGAGTGTAAACTACCATGTAAACTATAATCCACGCTTAGTGGTAATGCTCCAAAATGTGTTCATCAAATGTAACAAATGTACCACACTAATGAAGGATGTTGTTAATGTGGGAAAATGTGGGTGAAGTAGGGAACAGAGTATATGGGAATCCTTTTTATTTTTTAATGTAACATTTATGTAACGTAAGTGTATATTCATAGCTTCAGTATCATTTAAAAAATTTAAAAGTGTATGTTAAGAACATTAAAAAAAACAAGGTCCTGGTGTAATGGTCTATACTCCTTTGTTATTATTGCCCATGTACTTCGGAGATTCTTTCCACTGTCCTAGAGAATATAGCCAGACTTCCCAGAATGGGTATTCAACATTCTTTCAGTTATTGTGTGGGTCTCCTCACACCAAGAAAATGCCCCATGACCATTTGAACATATTCATATGTCATAGCAGCATGCCCAGGTTCACCCTTCCCCCACATCCCCCATCACTGATACACCTTTACCAGTGATCCTCCCCTACACTCCAAAATCTTCCCCAAAACAAAGCCAAAAATATACAAATAAAATAATAAGATAAAAAAATAATTAAAAATAAGAAATAAAAAATAAGTTTCATTGTGTCTTTCATCACCATGAGATCAGTTATCTTTTATATACAGTGAAGTTTTCTTCTATATTTCCCTGAGTGTCTTTTTTTTTTCCCACTTTATCTTCAAAGTAAACTGAGGTTAGAGAAAAGTCACATAGAAAATATATGGGATTCCCATATACCCAAACCTTTTCCTCTCTCCCACTCTTCCTTATTAATAACATTTTACATGTGTATAGTACATTTGTTACAATTGATATATAAATATTGCATTGCTAACCATGGTCAATGTTTTACATTATGGTTTACATTTTGTACTTTACACTTGTGCATGTTTTGACAAAATTTAAAATGGTCTACCCATCATTGCAAGCTCATGCAGAATAATTTCGATGTCCTAAAAATGCTCTATGTTCATTCTATTCTATTCTATTCTATTCTATTCTATTCTATTCTATTCTATTCTATTCTATTCTATTCTATTCATGTCCCTTCCTCTCCTCAGAAAATATTGTAAACGCTAAGTTTAAATTTTTGAAGAATAACGTTCATTCCACTGGTTACACATATGCATGCCTCAGCACATATTGATTGCCACAGTAAACAGTGCCTCAAACAGTGGGGTTTCTGAGAGTTCTAGAGACATCTAGACACTATAGGCAAGGTAGACAGTCTCAGGAATTCAGCACCATGTCAGTGGTCTATCTTTGGTATATGTGCTCCTCAGTGTAAGAGACTCATTTATAATTTCCCTACACATGGCCCTTCTGCCCCTTTTATTTGAACCATAATTATATGTCCCAGAGACTTTTATCTTCAGTCTGTTTGTATGCTGGTTGCGCCATGAATTTTAACAAAGTTGCAACACCTACTCTCCAGTTCATTGGGCTCACCCAGGACAACTAACAAAATGAAGATGATGGACAATACCTATATCAAAAAACAGAGTATCTACAATGCAAGCAAGACAGTTCCATCCATCTGCCCCATGGGATTTAAGCACCCTCTCAATCAGAATTAGAGAGGGAATCACCATCTCTAAATCCTCAAGACTGATGAATGAACAAACATGAGGGGGGAGCATCTATGGAATAAAGTAGACTTATTAGTATTCTAACAATAGAAGAACTTGTATCATTGATTTGAAGGCAGTCACCACAAGAGATTCTAAGGAGAGGGAGGGAAGAATAGGGGAAACATGGGGGCATTTTTGGGACATTGGAATTGTCCTGCATGATATTGCAATGATGGATACAGGCTTTTATACATTTTGTGAAAACCTATAAAATTGTTTGGGGCAAAGTGTAAACTGTAATGTAAACTATGGTCTATGATTAGTAGCAATACTTCAATATGTGTTCATCAGTTGTAACAAATGTACCAGACTAATGAAAGTTGTTAATGTGGGAATGTGTGGGAGGGGGAAGGGGTGGAGTATATAGGAATCCCCTATATTTTTAATGAAACATTTATGTAATCTAAACCTTCTTTGAAAATTAAAAAAATTAAAATAAATAAATGCAACATCACATTCTGGATTGGATGTTCAAACCACAGAAAGGACATTATTGGAAAATATTGGTGAAAATGGAATAATTCTGTACTTTATTACATAGTATTGTAATGATATAACAATGCTGATTTCTCATTTTTGACAAATATACCATGGTTATATGAGATGTTAAAATTAGAGATTTCTGGGTGAAGTGAACATGGGACTGCTGTATGATCTTTGCAACGTGTATTATTTCTTCCATAATTTAATAATACT
>JAQZBX010036413.1:0-24195 GCA_029593785.1 Cabassous unicinctus
TATTTAAGTATATTATACATAATTCATAACTATAGTAGATTATACAACAGACATCCAATGAATAAACTTTTATTTCTTAAGTGTTTAAGATTCTTAGTAGAAATGACCTTAATTTCTTTACTTTGTATAGTTTGAGGCATAGGTAAAAACAAATTAGTATTTCCTACTTGGGCTGTGGGGTAATACATTAACTTGTAATTTTAATACTGGCATTGATTCTGTTGTTAATATTATAATTAGAATTGGGTCTGTTGCTCCCAATGTTGAATATAAAATTTTTTTTTTAAAGATTTATTTATTTTATTTTATTTATCCCCCCCTTGCTGCTTGTGCTGCTGTGTCCATTCACTGCATGTCTTCTCTGTGTCTGCTTATCTCCCCCTTGCTGTGAGGTCTTGCCACATCAGCCCATGGCACCGCGCGAGCTGGCCTGCCCTCACAAGGAGGCTCCGGGAAGTGAACCCGGGGCCTCTCATATGGTAAACGGGTGCTCTATCCATTGCACCACACCCGCTTCCTGCCCTGAGGTTGCTGCATCAGTGCACCGCACCGCTCAGGCCGGCGTGCCCTCACAAGGAGACCTCGGGACACGAACCCGGGCCTCCCATATGGGAAACAGGGGCTCTATCCACTGAGCCACACCAGCTTCCCTTGAATATAAATTTGATTTATTCTTGGCTACTTTACAGGAAGGGGAATGTGGGCTGACTTGACCCATCCAAGAAAAAAACAAAGAAAGCCTTAGCAAGTTTTAAAACAAAGAGATAGTGACATAACTGGATATTAACCCCTTGCAACAAACCAGCAATATTTGGGACCACTGCATTCTGCAGGGGTGTTATTTTATTTTGCTATAATTTACTGTTATGCACTACCCCGGCAGCCTTTAATGGCTGCTTCTTTTTTGGACTTATAACTAAAAATTATGACTAATAACATTATATTTTATTAAATATTATATTGAAACATTATTATATTTTCAGGAATTTTATACACTCTTAAAGTATTCATATGAACTTTTTATTCTTATAACTTTGTTATAAAATTAAAAAATTTCTTTTAATTATACAACAGTTTTAAATACTTCATTCAACTTATATCACATGAACTTAATTATTTTTAGTATGTTACCACTTTTTAGGTAAAAGACCAAGTTATTTGTGACAGTTTGAAATAAAAGCTACTCTTCAGAATTTGACTTTGATAAAGCAGGTTTGAACATTGTGTTCTTTTTTAAAAGTGATAAGACCTGTTTCTCCATGGAAATGATAAGTTTAAAGTACAAGAAGCTAGTTTGATAAAACAGACTTTCTTTATTGCATACTGGTTATTTAGGAGAAAACCTTTGTAAACATTTACTAAAACAGACTACTGACTTGAGAAACTTTGAGAAAGAATAAAACTTTAACTTTATATTATTATATTGTTTGACATTAAAGCTTTTAAATTTTTATAGATAGACTGCTTAAATTTTACTTAGCTTTGACCACAAAAATTCCTTTTTCACAAGTCTTTTGCAATTTTATATTTATTCAGGTTTTGTCCCACAATTTACTTTGTTTTAATAACTAGTTATTTTATCTTAGTATAAAAGTACTTTCTTTTCTTTAATAATAAAAGCACATTCTATTTTCTTTCCATACTTAAGTTACCACAATGATTTTGGAAACTATTTCAAAGCAAACTTCTGACAACATACAATTACCATCAACATTAAACAAATTTGTCAAAATGACAATTTAAATTGGTTGCATGCAAATATAACTTTTCTTCATTTTAAATACTTAGTAGCATGTAACACTAGAAACAGTCCTTTAGGGACAAGTTGGCAGGGGAGGCTGGCTGCTGACAGGTTTTCCTATTATGAAATTACTTTTATTATTATTATTAATTTGGTTTTCTGTTTAATAATGATTTTTTGGAATTAGCCATTTAAATATTTTTATTTAAACAGTGCTTCCTCAAACTCTCCATAACTATTTTTAACCACATAGACTATAGTCATTTTATCTCAAGACAAATTTTACCTTCACAGAACACATCCTCTTAAACAAATTTACCAAATTTTAATAGAGCTCTTGGAAAAATCCTCATCCATCAATTTAACATTACCATCCGGAGGCATCAAAACACACACTGACACTGAACAAACAGACGAACACAAAAAGAATCACGACACACCAACAAAAACACAAAGCCTACTAATTTGACCCATAATTTTCACTTTCTTGGTATGGCTGTTTTCAATCCCTCCACCATTTCACATCTTTGATTTTACTGTTTTTAAGATTTTTTCTGGAATCTGTGTTACCTGTAATATATAAGCTTGTGCTTTAAAACACTTTTGTTACTAATCAGCAACCAGCCAGGACAACTTAAACAGCATAAATACATTTAAGCTCCAATTTAGCAGTTTATACAGATATTTAACATGCACATTTTGGATTATTACTTTTTAGGAGTACACTTAGGCTCAAAGTTCAGATTTTTAGGATAGGCACTTTAATTCTTGTTCTTATTTTTGGTATATTTAGTGAAGGAGTAATAAACTTAGTTCCAGGTGAGGGAGGATCGACAGTGGTACTGTTTTGGTAACTGCTTTAAGTTCTGTTACAGGCTGGAGTGAGCTGCTCCGTTGCTGACTAGGTAGATTTGAGCTAGGTTGGGAAGTGCTCATATTGTTTGTCTGAGGACCCCGAGCAAGGCCCATTAGGAAGTTTCCCGATTTATTAATGAGACTGCCATTTTTATGATATTCAGAATGGCATTCATTGGCCCAGTGTAACCCTTTCTGGCATTTTGGACACACATGAGTTAGTATTGATTTATTATTGCTGCTAGATGGAGCTCTCACACCAGTTCTGGCTCCATAATCTTTTTTCATAAGACCTGGTTTTCCACATTTAAAGCAACTTAAATTATTAATTATATGACTACGTCTCATTATAGCAGCTACAAAAAAGGTCCTGTTATATGTATTAGACCCAAGGTCTTGGCATGCCTTTATATAATCCTGTATAGTACCTCCATTTGCCTTTATTGGATGTAAAGCCTTTTTTACACTCAGTGTTAGCATTAGCAAAAGCCAACATCTGAATAAGCATTTCTTTAAGATCAGATTGAGTTGCTGTCTTCTTGACCACATTTGCCAGACTTGCTACAAATTCAGGATAGGGTTCAGTATTTCCTTGAACAATTTTTAAAAATGATTGCACAGCCTGTCCAGGGGTGGAGATTTGTCGCCAGGTGGCTAGTCAGCACAATCGAACTTGTACAATGGCAATATCATCATATTGAACTTGGTGAGGAACCCCAGCCCATTGACCTATTCCTAATATTTGTTCAGCGGTAATAGGCACTGGTGGATTTTGCTGTTGATTTTGTCGTGCTACAATATTAGCTTCATCAGCCCAAGAAGTTTTAAATTGTAAAAATTTTGCTGAATTAAGAACAGCTTGAGCTAACAAATGCCAGTCCCAGGGTATTAATCTATTTGCTTGTGCCATTTCTTGCATCAATTCTTGAGTATACGGAGAATTTACACCATATTGAGTGCATGCTTGTTTTAATTTTTTGATAGTTTTAAAAGGAATAGGGGCATGCTCATATTGTACACCCCCTTGGGGATTGTTAGCATCTACTGGAATTTGAGTTACTGTTACTGGAAAAGTAAAAAATTGCATAGCTTCTGAATTTCCTTCTCTACTTCCCTGTGCTATACTTTTCATAATTGAAGAGGATGGTGCTGGCACAAAAACAGAAACTTTTGGAGGGTCATCAAATATTGTAAAAAATGGATCAGTAGCTACCTTAGGAGGCGCAGACACTGGTTCAAAAGACAATAAATCATCTTTTGGAGCGGACGGCTTAACGACCGCTGGAAAAGTTCCATAAACTCCCTTTTTCTTTCTTTTCTTTTTATTAAACACGAGTTCATCTTTCTTTGCCCATCCATTAATTTTTTCATATATATTTTCATTAAAATCATCATTAGCTTGTTCTGCTACAGATTTAATAATAGCAGTATCCATTTTAATATCTTCATTTTCATTTGACTGTGATGGTTCAAGAGCAACAGAAATAAGACTACACAAAGACCATACTTGAAGAGGAACTGTTTCCCCTTTTTGATAAGCTTGCCGCAATGATTTCATTACTAGTTTACATTGTTTCAAATTTAACACATTCCGCCCTTGCGGCTAAAATCAATAACAATGTTTTTGTACAAGAGAAAAGAGTTCTAGTAACTCGTGGGTCATCACAGATACCCCTGTATTCTGTAATAGGGTCTTTAAAACCTTACAATATTCCTTAAATTGAGTTGACTGATTTCCCATTACCCTGACTATCAAGATTATTTGACTCACCACATAAGATTTAAGGACCATCCAACCCAGCAACAACAGTCCTTAGTTCCACAGCACTGATCCAGAGAAAAAGATGATGAGAAAAGACTAGTCAAGCCCCACGTTGGGCACCATATGTTGTTGTCAGGGTGAGGTGCAAAGGAAGAGTCAGACAAGTTGATGCATATGAAACAGAGGGCTGCAGCTCACTCGGCAAAACAGCCCCTAGATCACTGTGACCCTCTCTTTTATTCAGCTTACAACAGTGCATAAAATCTCTCCCCCAACCTTGCTTTCCCACTATGTTTCTCTTACTACAGCAAGAACACTGCCTTCTCTGGCAGTCTACCAAGGGGCATAAGTATAAACATTGTTTCTAGCCCTAAATGCCTTAATCTATCTAATATCTCAGCTTGGTGCGTGAGACCGCTACCTGTTTGTGAGTTCCCAGACAATCTTTGTTGGGAATTCAGACAATAATATCTGTGTGGTGAGTTCATTTCGCTCTGCCTCCTCCCACGGATATCTGCATTATGCAGTGTCCTTGGAGATATTTACTAATGTGTTTCTGCCAGCAAGCATGCTTGTTGAATGCTTAACCCTTTATGCTCTGACTCAGCATCTTCTCCAACACCCTGGTAGACTTCCAATTATTCAGTCTGTGCCAGCTAAATGTACCTGCAGTACCTGGATAAGCTGGTGCAGGGCCCACCAGCTTCCTTCCTGCTAGAGGTGGGGCTGAAGCCTAGGCTAGGGCTGCAGGCCAATCTGGGTGAAAGAAACTGGTCTCTCCCATCACTGTGATTTTCAGTCAGCCTGGCTTGCCTTCATGCTGGGGGTGGAGTCAAAATGGTGGCTACTGGCCTCCTTCTGACTTGGACAAGCTCAAACTTTAGCTCTTCTTATGGTTATACTTTAGCCAGCTGAATTTACTAATCAGTAGCTGAAATCGGTGGCCAAATGTCTCTTCCTCTCCTGTCATTGAGAAATGGAGCTTCCAATTCCTGCCACAGAATAGCACCTGGGTGGCTTATGCTGCCAAATTAGGATGATTGCTGGCCTCTGTGGTGTGGCTTGTAGTTTCCCAGAGAGGCTGGTGCAGTTCCCCCCAGCTTCCTCCCTGCCTGAGGTGGGCCTGGGGCTTAGGCTAGAGGGGCAATCTGATCTAGATGGAAAGAAGCCAGTCCCTACCAGCACTGTGATTTTCAGTCAGTCCCACTTTCCCTTGTGTCAGGAATGAAGTTACGATGGCAGCTACCAGCCTCTTTCTGACTTGGACAGTTTCAAACTTTAGCTGTTCTTAGGATTATACTTTAGCCTGCCAAATTTACTAATCAGTAGCTGAAGTTGATGTCCAACCATCTCTTCCTCCCCCATTTTTGGGGAAGGGAGCTTCCAATTCCAGCCGCTGAACAGCTCCTGAAGTGGCTTGTGCCTCCATTGGAGGATAGGCACTGGCCTCCTTGGTGTGGAATGCTCTAATTACAAATCTTCTCTGCAGATGGGCAGTCTCCTCCTTCCGTTCTATCAAGGATGTTGCAGGATGCTTTTCGGGTCTCCTGGAGGCCCCAAACAAGTGCTCTAGATAGATCTGGGTGATCACCAACAGCTCTATAGCAGGAGCTGATTCTAGGAGCTCTTTACTCTGCCACCATCTTACTGGTTGTCTCAACATTATGTTCTTTTAAATGTGAGAAGAGTTGCTTTTATTAAACCAAATACATCATAAAATTAAAGTACAAGAAGCTATTTGAATAAAACAGACTTCTTATTTTGTATACTGATTATTCAGGAGAAAAACTATTTATAACATTATACTAAAACAGACTAATGATTTAAAAAACTTTGTCACTTTGACAGAGAAAGAACCAAATTTTAGTTTTTCAGCACTATTCTGATACTAAGGCTTTTAAAACTTTATCGATAAGCCCATCAATTCTTACCCAACTTTGACCACAAATATTACTTTTCCACAAACTTTCTGCATTTTCAGTATTTTTTCAGGTTTCATCCCACATTTTCCTCATTCTTAATAACCAGTCATTCTCTTAGGACAAAAGTACTTTCTTTTTCCTTATTAAAAAATTATATATTCCTTACATGTTTAGCTTACCAAAATGATTTTTGAAACTGCATCCAGGCAAACTTCTTACAATTGTGTAATTACCCTCAAAATTATACAAACTTGTCAAAATAATGATTCAATTTGTTTATATGCAATCATAACTTCTCTTTATTTCAAATACCTAATAGTATGCAGTAGTAGAACACTTATAGTTCATACAGGTCTTTAGTTTACTATTTTATCAGTATTTTAGAGATATCTATTATGAAATATTTACAAGGACACATTTCTGAAACAGCTTTTTGTAGGCAAGTTGACAGGAATGTGGGTTGCCATCAGGGTTAAGCTATGATTGAATTGCCAACATACAAAAGCAGCTAGCATTTTTCTATTTTTAAAATCATTTCCTTTTATACAGTTGTCCAATTCAAAAGCTAATAAACTTTAACATCACCAATTTTATTAATGTGGTTATCCAAACCCAATTAGAATTAATTTGGAAACAGAACAGAGAACATTAATTTTGCTAAGTTTTTTCACTTCCAGGCAGTTACAATGATTCCACTTGTGACTTCTTTTACAAAACAAATCCAATTATAAGGTGGTATTGAAATTCAAGGACTTATTTTTGGATTAATTTTCACTGTCATCCAGTTTATACTGTGGCCAGGCAACATTGCAGTAGAAAATAATTTCTTTTTCTTAAGGGGTTCCCCTCCAAATTTAGACTAATTTTCCATTTTACAACCCAAAGGAGACATAACTGGCACATTCTGAGGGTTTCCCATGGCTAGACAACACCAAAAAAGTCAAAAGACAAAACATCTATGCAGGGGCTTCTCAAATTCAGCAGTTTCCCCAACTCAAAAGCAAAAATGTGATTACAAAATCACCAGGTGAACCCCAAATCTGAGATCATGGAAAATGGGACTTAAACCTACCAAGTCCATATTTATGACTTAGGTTTGAGCAGATTGACAAATGAAAGTAAGCACTGATCTGAACAAGAGATAATATCACACACTCACCTAGCACAGGGAATGACTCAACTTCAGATTCATCTTTAAACAAAGTGTCCAGTGTCTGCCCATGGCAGAAGTCTCATCCAGATCCTATAGCCTCAGCCCTCCAGGGAAATCCCCAGGCAGCTGTTAGGCATGGTGCTGAGGGATCTGGGGAAGGCCTGCAGTTGATGAGACACACATCAATCCTTCTCTGGAGGCTGCATACCAGAGCAACATAGCTCCTGGCTGGCTCACTTAAATTTGTTATTGTAAGCATGGTATGCTTCTGATAGAAGGGCCCACAAAATCCAATGCCACACAGGAGAAACACATCTCTCAATGAGGATGTGATTTATTGCAAGTGCACAAGAAAGGTACTGGGGGAATCTTCCCAAAATCAGTTCAAAATGAAATGAGAGCTAGGGATTTTTAGGCAAAGTAAAATGAGTAGGAGAGAAGAAAAACAAGTAAAAAAAGAAAAAAGAACAATTGATGTTTCCAGGTGTCTTGTGAGGTGAGTATATGTAATTTTCCAGTCTTTCATTGTGTCAGGCACATCAAAATTGTCCTTGGTTTCAGTGGCTAGTAAACCACAGTTTGGATATTGTTGTGCAATTGCCTATGTGCAAGGTCTTCATGACTCCTTTCTCAACCAACCATTCAATGATATCAAGCTATTCTCTCTCTCTCTCTCTCTGAGAAATGCTACAGATATACTGGGTCATATCTTGCTCCTGACACTATTCTGTCTGGTTTTGCTTTGAGATTCTATCTTATTCTTGTAAGTAAAACTGAAAAGGTCTGGTTAATATCCTTCATGTAACTAAGTGTAAAGAGTAAACTTCTAAAATTAGATTAATAGAAAACTAGCTCAATTAGTGTATTAGAATTTTCGGTGCTGTTTAAGTGAAGCAATTTTTACTAGGCACATTTTCCAGCTATCAGGTACAACTCAGATGCCTGTAGATCATGTGGACATCCTGCAGATACCAGCCACCATCACATACAGCACCCCACCTGGGCCCACAGTGTACCTCCATGCACTCCATGCAGTACCTTGTCCTGGATACCAGGCACACCCAGAGGCTTCCTGGGAAGAGAGATAGTCAGGGAAGCCATGAGGCCCTCAGGAGGGGGAGATCTGATTGTCAGAGGGGTAAGAGTATAGCATTCTCCCAAGCAGAAGATGCCTTCAACCTGCAAGGTCCCCATGTGCACCAGCAGGAACAGACAGTTGCACTCTGCCAGGTGGCTGTTAGCACCCATACAACACATGCAGCTCAGGCCCATTGAGATGGCCATGAGACTGGGGGGCAGGGATGTCATAGGTCTGCTTGACCCCTTTCCACTAGAAGAGCCAGCATACCACTTGTCACTTCAGTACCCCACAGGTCCCAGGCTGAAACACATCAGTGTGAGGTTTTCTGGTTAATGAGTACAGAAGAATCAATTATGTCACACTGAGATTTCAAAGAAAGAGTTTTTGCCAAGCACAAAGGAAAGGTGATCAGAAGGCCTAGTGACATAAATTTGTCTTTCCAAACTGGAGAAACTTGCAGTGTTTTATAGCATTCAAAGGCAGGCAGGCAGGCTTTAGGATAATGAAAGATGATGAAGTTAGAGATAGTCTAATCATTGATCCTGCACAGATTGATCATATGCTTAGTTTACTTGAAGCTTAAGGTTTAGGCTACTGCATATGTCAGGCAGGCCAACACTGATTAGATCTGCTTTGGTTTAGCAAGATAACTTAGGAATTTGGAATTGGGGTTGTCACCTCTGGGCTGATCCATGTTAATCAACAAGGGGTTATGTTCAAGGGCACCCCACTTCAGGGTTGCAAACCAAGATAAAGAAATAAAAGTGGGCAAGTAAAGAGTTGTCTCATCACTGTCTAGATACTGGGTAAGCACGATGTAGTTTCAAAACACAGCATCAGCATTAAAGAAACAAGGCATCTGGATTACCGTTCAGTGATTTACAACTGTTACAGATATCTGTTTCTAGCTACTTCAAAGGCTAACATACACCAACATACATAATTCAGTGAGGTATCACAGCAATTGACATTTTATTTTGGCCCCATAGCAATATACCAGAAAGATAGCAATTGCCAAAAATACAACCCAGTGGATTAAAACACATTTGTTAATTTTTTTTGTTCCAAAACCTCCTCCTGGATTTGGTTCCATGCCTCCCCTCCAGGAGATCTCAGTGGTTCTGTCCTCCCTCAGCCACAGGGCACTGGGGAGACCTGAGGAGGGGAAATGGGAGATGCAGGAGAGCAGTTGGAGTGAGGAGGGGAAACCCAAACCACATCCATCTCCCCCCCAAAGGGCTCTGTCCACTCCTCCATCCACCATCCCTGCTCCTCTTTGTGTCTTCTCCACTTCCAGCCTATCTTCCTGTCCTTTCTTCCTCTTTATTCTGCACCCCTCCACCTCCTCTAGCCCCCTAGCTGTCTCTCATTCTTAACATTGAGTGTTCCTCTGCCTTAACTGCTCTTTCATTTACTCTGTCTGCCCCTGAATGGCCTCCTTTCACACCCTCATTTCCCACCCATGCCCCAGGTACCACTTAAGGCCCTCCCTTCCACCACAGACCCTTGGGTCCTGACTCCCACCAAGGCCCTTGTCCCTGAGATTTAACAGCAAACAATCATCCAAGGGCAGTCAACTCCCACCCCTGGATTCCCTTCCCTTCTAATAGACATGGATCACCTTGACCCCACCTTCCAGAAAAGATGAGGAAAGCCTCATTCTCAGCCTTCTGCCCCCAGAGGGCTGGACCCCCTTTAACCCTGAGGTCCTCTTCCTGGGCAGCCACCAACTCCATCACCCCAGAAGGAGGGACTATGACACTGAAGGCTCAAGTTGAGTAGAATCCCCTGGGGCATAATGGGGGTTTATGGGTGCTGCAGCACAGGGGACTGCTCCTTGGGCTGTCCTGGACCATGGAAATCAACTTAACCCCCATTAACAGGGGAGATAGGGTCCCATTCAAGCCCATGGGGATGGCAAAATGACATTACCCCCAATCTAATATAAGAAAATCAAGACCTTGAAAACATTCCAGGCTGCAGCATCCCTACCTGAACACACCACCTTCATGTGCAGCAGAAGTTTACATATCCCCAGGAAGTTCACATTGAACATGCAAGTGAAGATGCTGGAACCTGCTGTCCAGAAGGCCACAACCTCCCTTTTTTATTTTTAAAGAAGCTTTAGATTACATAAAAGTTGCAACAAAAATATAGGGGATTCCTATAAACCCACCCTCTCCCCCTCCCACATTTTCACCCTTTAACAGCATCTTTCATTAGTGTGGTGCATTTGTTACAATTGAACACATATGGAAGCTTTGCTACTGAGCATTGTCTATAGTTTACATTATGGTTTACACTTTGCACCACACAATTTATGCACCTTGTCCCCAGGGTTCCTTCCAAAGTAGACACTTGACAACTTCACAGTTAGGTCAAACTTGAGCAGTTTGCAGAAAACATTTGCCCCCTCCTTGCACAATTTACACCTCAAGATGGAGTTGTCCAGGTTCACTAGCTCCTGGGTTCCCAGCACAAGACCTGCCTCTACCTCCTGACTGGACTCCAAAGACAATCCCACCTGGGGGCAAAGGAAAGAGCAGACCTCTGTGCCTCACCTGCTGCACCTATGCCAGTGCTGGCACAGGGGCTGCAGCCTGGGCTCAGTATAAGCTTGGCCACTTGGCACCCAGGGCTTAATAGTCCCACCTGCTGGGGTAATGATCTCAGTGTGGAGAGTCAAGTCAGGGTCACCTTATATACCAGAGCCAGGCACGCAATTTTCAGAGTGATGACATTCTGGTTTTACACAGCTGGAGTGTGCAAAGGACCCCTGGGGAATACACTGGGGGGCCCTGAGGCAGGTGTGGTTATGCATGTAAGGGGGTGGTGACAAGCAAAATCATGAGTCTGGGGGCCAAGTTGAGAAATCTAGACAACATTTCCATAAATATGATGGGGTTCCAGTCTGAGAAGCAGGAAATGGGAGAGGTGCATGTTCCAGCAGGTCAGATAGAAAATCTTTTCTCCTGCTCCTCCTGCAGACAGTGGAAATGCCAAGGCCCAAAGAGGGAGAAGGACTCATAGCATCCTGGATAAGACATGCACCCACATTGGACCCCCTTCTGACCTTGGGCCCAGAGCCCTCTCTCCTGGCCTCGCAGTGGCCTCAGCATGACTGGCATCTTGGACACAGGCCCTGACAGAGAATGGGCTGTGTGGTCCCCTGCTGACCTACCTGAGCAGATCTTCACTGCCACTTAACTTCACACACAGCCACTCAGCAGTCTGCAGTCTCTCAGGGAGCATTCCCACAGTGAGACCTCCATGTTCTGGCAGTTGGGCCCCTGCATCTGGTGGTGCTCCATCTTGGGGCCTTGGCACATAGATGGAGGACCCAGAGCAGTGCAACAGTCAAACTGTCTGCAGATCATGGAGGCTTCCATTAGGCCCCACTTGTCCTCACACAGAAGTCCCTGCTGCTCATGTTGCCCAACCCGGACCAGACTGGCTAATGTTTCTGACCTGCAGGAGACTTGGAGGACTCTTTCCCTGCTGGGCCTTATGATCAAGAGCATAGCAAAGGGGCCATGATTGTTGAAAATTTCCTTTAGAATTTTTGAGGATTAAGAAGTTAAGTCTTTTAATGCAAATCCCTAACTTTATATCAAATTTCCCTCCAACTATTACTCTTAATTTTGGCCAACTCAGTTGCTTTAATGAAATGTAAAGCTAGCAAAAATGTGTCCATAGTAATCAGGTAATGGGCAAGGGTTCGTGACTGGTGCTTGTGTTGTCCCTGGAGCCTGGAGTCCTGCAGATTGTAACAGATCTTCACCTAGAGGGAGGTTCCAACAGGCAAGGAGAAGGGGCTACAGCTGCAGAGGGAACAGTGCTATCCATGGTCACCTCTGCTGTAGCCACCCAGGGCCAGCAGTCTTGCCAACAGGGTGTTTGTTGTCTGCTCACAAACAGATGGTGGATCCAACCCAGCCCTGCTGACATCCTGGAATGAAACCAATTAGCACTCATGAGTATTCAGGCATATCAGAGCTCTCATCTGCCACAAAGGTGCAGGGTCCTCCTCAGACACCCCCAGGAGGGCCAGTGGGCTTCCTCAAACTGGCTTGACATGCCATGGACCTGTCCTCAAGGAGGTCTAATCTCTATGGCTGCAGCATGCCAAAGTCCAGGGCCCCACAGAAGGATAGTTCTGGTCTGCTCACATGGACATTTGGGCTGAATACTGGGATTGTTCCAAGCTCATGTTGTCATAAATAGAGAGATGCAGCAAATTAATCAAAATTCTTAAAAATGTTCATGACCTGTGACCCAGAAACTTCCCTCCTGGAAAGGGTCCTATGGCCACCATACAGACCTTCTTCTCTCTGGCAGGATGTCCATCCTCAGGAAATCAGCCAATATTCAAGGAAAGTAGATTAAATAAATTCTGGGACATGTAAACAATGGAACAAGAAGCCATCATTTAAAACAATGGTATAAGTTAGTAAAGAAAAGACAAGCCAATATGAACAAATAATTAAGTGAAGGACACAATAAAACAATAGAAAGCACACTGTGATGCATTCTGTACAGGACATACTCATCCTCTCTTCTGTGCATCTCTGCAAAGGAAAATGCTCAATAGATATAACACATAATGATAAAAAAAAAAGTTCATTTCTGGGATGCAGAATGTTAGATGAATTTTCATTTTCTTCATGTGTCTTATCTGCACTTTTTACATATTCTAAAATGAACATGTATTACTTTTGTCAACAGAACATTTTCAATAAATCAAAAATGTACACAGGCTGGCTACATAATTTGTGGGGCTCAAAGCACATGAAAATGCTGATTCCCTTCATAAAAATAAATTTTCAAGATATAAAAATAAAAATTAAGAATTTCAAGATGTCAGCTGTAGAGTGTGGGCCCTTTTCAGCGGGTTGATGTGCAGATAAAATGTTATAGAGAGAAGCACCTGGGCCATCAGTCTGGCACAGAGGCATGGTGGGAAGGAATGCAAGTCAGAAGGGGAATTTCCAAAGGCTTTCAAGAGACAGAGATAGACCTCAAACAATAGAAGACCCTAACTGAACCAAAGTGCCCCCACAGCCCACCTCAGCATGGCCTGCAAAGTCTTCTCTCCTGGGGCTCAAGAGAGAATTCTCCCCACCAGATGGCAAATAAATTCGTTCAAACTGCACTGACAAAAATTAAGGTATTTGGCAAAACTTCCTGAACTCTGCACAGGAGGGAACTGGTGGCCATATGCTGCAGGAACCTCAGATACTCAGAGGGAGGGAAAGAGAGAAAGAGCCTGGGAAATGAGTCTGGGGCAAGGGATGGCAAGGCCAGGGCCCTGCAGCAAGGAAGAGAATAAGGACATGGCCTGAGAGACAGGGTAAACATCCATCAGAATAAGAAGATTCTTGATCCATCTGAACATGAACTGGACCCTCCACCACTGGCCTCACTGACCCTTCTGGCCACCAGCTGTCTGACTGGTTTTGTATAAGTACTGAAGATTGACCACCCCATTGGCCAGTGCCTAAAGTCCATGGAGGTTGTTCTGCAGGACCAGCTACAGGCAGCAAGCCATAGATGATCAGATGGACAGCTATACTTCTACAACCTGCCAAGACTTTCTCCCATTGATGCCCAGGGCTACCCTAGGAGGTGGGAAGCATCAACAGCTCAGCACTGAGTATGGGTGACTCCATGTGTGTCCATTTCTCAAGCAGCCCAGGCTCTATCCTCTGCTGCCAAGTACTCATACAGTCAGAGGTGTTGGCTGAGGGATGGACAGGAAAGCAATGAGTCAGGCAATGGGGCAGCAGAGGGTTAAGTAAGGGGAGAACAGTGGGTCAGGTAAGGGGAGGACAGAAAGTCAGGTGAGGGGAGGACAGAGTATCAGGTAGGTGGTGTGAAGAGGGTCAGGTAAGGGAAAGGAAGAGGGTCACATATGGGGGAGCCAGAGGATAAGGTAAGAGCAGAACTGAAGTTCAGTGATGGAGATTTCATCATGTCACCTCTGAAGACTGGTAGGTGTGATTCAAGAAGGCCAGAGGAGTGTCAGGAGACCAGGGACAAGTGTAGAGCATAGTCTAAACAGAATAGGCTCTCATGGTAACAAGGAGAGAAAAGGCAGGTTGACACATCCAGTTCAGGCCACTAAGGAATGGTGGGAGGACATGAAAATTAGGAACACTGGGTAGCACCCAATTCTGCCTGGGGTTCCTGGGTGGGCTGCACAAACTGAGGATAGGAGGAAGTCTAACATCTCTGGAGCAGAGGTGGGCCATGGGGAGGCCATTAGGGACCTGAAGGAGGGGACTTTCAGGCCCAGGTGAGGTGCTTGGACTTTCATCACAAGTGCACTGGGAAGCCATGAAAGGACTTGAGTGTGAAGGTCATAAAATTATATTTGTGTTTTTACAAGATTGTTCCAGCCTCAGAGGGACACTGCATGTAGAAGCCCAAGAGCAAAAGCAAAACTCAACTAGGAAGTTGTTGTAGAAGCCCATGGAAGGATTATGATGCCTCAGACTTGTCAAAGAAAGTAAGGATACAATAATCAAATGGGTGTAAAGAGATGTCCAGGAGTTAGAAGCAAAACAATTGTTGATTCATTGAGAAAGTGAAAGAGAAATTGAGGATAAGGAACACCTCCCATGAAGATGGGGGCAGCATCCACCCAGACAGGAACCAAGAGAAAGGTTTGGGAGGATTTGAAAATGTCCAGTAGATAATTCAATATCTGGACCTAGAGATCTAGAGTGAGAGTTGATCTAGAAATAGAAATACAGAAAATAGTCAAAGTCAGTAACATAATGAGGCTGCCTAGAGAGAAAGAAAGGCAGGAAGAGAATAGGGCCTCATCAGAGCCCTGAGAAAACCCCTCAGAAAAGGAGCCAAAAGGGCACAGAGGGATGTGGGGTAGCTTACATGTCCCTCTGCCTGGACCCCCTCCATCAAAAAGCTCACATGTCTCTCTGCCTGACACTCTACCTCATGGGGACTTGATTATCCCTCTGCTAGACACCTTTACTCTAGGGAGCTCACATCTCCCTCTGCCAGGCTCCTCTCCTTCCAGGGAGCTTAGATGTCATTCTGCTTGGACCATTCCCTCCATGGGGCTCACAAATACCTCTACCTGGGCCCCCCTCCAGGAAGATCACATATGCCCTCTGCCCAGGTGCCTTACTTCCAGGGAGCCCACATATCCTTCTGCCCAGACACCCTCCCTCCAGGAACAGGAGAGGACTGGTAAGACCCATGCCCTACTTGGGACGGTGGCCAAAGAGCTGTACCCTAAGAATGAGCATGAACCAGAAGACCCAGCCATTCCATAAACCTATGTCAACTTTGAATCATCAAACTGGAATGGAAAAGTGCTGGCTTTGAACTTTGATTCACATTTTTCTAGAAAACCAACATCACCATGTGGCTGTGAGTAGTGAAAACAACAAACAAAACCCTTCTAGAGGAAGATAGTATCATACTACATTTTGATCATTCTTTCAAACAATTCCCCAATGCAATGTTCAGCTTTTCATCTGCCTCCACCAGTAACAGCAGGTGCCTCAGTGGTATAAATAGCCCCAAATTGCAGGGTTAACTTTGTAGGCTTCTCTATCTCTTGGCTCTCAACCTTGCAGTACTCACTCTCTTGCCAGTTCTCAGTGCCTTCAAACAGATTGGGTTTTGTTGTTTTCCAGCTTTTCTAGGTTTCCCAGGTGAAGGGTTAATCTGAATGATTAACTGAAAGCAGAACCCCAGAATTTCTCTTTATGTGTTTTTAACATTTGCTTGAAATTCCATTTTCAATGGTGAAAGGAAAGCACAAATATTATTCCCTCATCAGGAAGATGGAGAGAAATGGCTCATCCATTCATCAGCACTTTGGACACCACCATGGAGACCCCTGCCAGATGGAAGAAGCACTGGCTACTCAGCTCCAGCTGCCACACCAGACATTAACCACCAGGCTACTACTTTTTGGTCCCAGTGATGGAGACAACCCTTCCCACGCATTTCTTGATGTGTTTGGATGGAGTTAGGACTTCCTACTTACCCTTCTTTATGCAGTGTTTGCAGATGTGCAGAGCTGTTGTGAGGATTAAATTCTGTGTATTTGCAAGTGTCTGGCATGTAGAAGGCACTTGACAAAAGATCATTTTCTCCCCTTGTCATCTTATTACTGTCCATTCCTTCATAACTGTGAAGGTCATTAAACTCCAGTGAGCCTCAGTTTGCCTGATCTATAAAATGGGAATAAAACAATAGTGTCTATATTCTTTGGCTGAAATGATATAATGTACATGAAGATCACTTTGCAAACTATGAAGTGCTGTGCACATTTGTGCTATTTTAATCTCCTGCTACTCTTGGAAAGGCTGTCTCAAGGAGAGAGAGTATAGCATAGCAGTGTAGACTTCAGGGACCAGACACTCTGGGCTCAAACCCTGCTCTGTAATTTAGTAGCTGTGATAATTTAACCTTTGTCATATTTTGCCACTTATTATCTTCAGTAACAGGTACTCTATTACAACCATGTTGAGTGAACAAAAGCCACACATAAAAGAGCACATGCTGTGGGTTTCCATTTATATGAAAATTAAAAAAACAACAACAACAAAATTATTCTCTGGTCTTAAGTGTTAGAGACTGTGGTCAGGACCAGGGGCTGTGGGTGGATGGAGAATCAGAGACTTCTGAAGTACCTATTTCTTGATCAGCAGTGTATTCCATTCCTGAAAATTCATCAAATTATACACTTGATGGTTTGGATGCTATCCATGTGTGTGTTATTTTTCAATAAACATCTACACACCAAAATAATCTAATCCTTTTAAAGTCTAGACAATGTTAAAATGCATAAATGGGTGAAAATGAATGCACCACAAAATGGGGGTTAAGTTCAAAGGCAGAGAAGGTCCAGTCAGCCCTTCAGGAGACTTGAATGTATTCAGGAACTAGACAGAGCCCTCAGGGGCAAAGGGAAGCATGACATCCCATCTGTGATCTGTGGCTTGTGGGTGATTAATGTCATAGCAATGTGACAGAAATTAGCAGGCTTCAAAGTGTGCTCTGAAGAAGCTGCAGACACTGCCAAGATTGAGTGGGGCAGTCAGCTCTTTGCAGGAAAATGCCACAAAGACCAGGAAATCAGGTGACTGATTTCAACAAGACTCTAAATGTCTCATATGCCTCAGCCCCCTTCTCTGAGTCAAATTTTAAAATAAGGACACCCAATCTCATGAGACTCACCATTAACACTCTCTCCTTGCCTCTTCTCTCCAACCTCAGACAACCAAGCTCTCAGGAGACCTAATTGTTTGTAGAAATTGACTCCTCCAGATGAGCTCCTTGGTGAATTTGAAAGCATTAATTGACTTCACAAATTTCTACACTAGACCAGGGTGAGGGCATCAGGCATAGTGCCCCAGGCCTTTGGACCCACCCCATGCTCACGGCTGGCTAATGAGTCAAAAACAACCAACTTTTTAATGGACCAGGAGCCTGGCCAGGTGGCCTTCCCTAGCTGTGCTGTTCAAACTCCCCAAGGCCCCTCCACTTTCCTTTTAATTATGCCCTGGAGAGAGCAGCACATCAGCCTCCCAGCACTAAACCTTCTCCTATCATAGTTGGCTACAATCTTTGTAAAAATGTAAATTTGATTGGGTTCCAAGAGGTTTGTGAACTATTCCTTAATTGCCTGTGGAACACATGCTTTTCCTCAGAAACAGGGCTCAGAATGAAATTTGTCCTCATGCTATGCTACCCACACTTCCTCAGGAGAAGCAGGCCACAGAAGAGGCAAGTAAAGAGGCATTGCTGTAAGAGCAGCTGCAGTGTGTTGAGGAACTGCCAGAAGTAGCAGATGTGGCTTTGGCAATTGCAGACCATGTCCCTGGAGTTAGTTTGACTTCTATTGATTAAACAAGGGTTGATCATATAGGGGCATATTTAGGGCAAGTGGACTTTGTTTTATATTGGGTCAAATGTAATGAAGTAGGGGCTGGATTGGCTATCTGGGATAGCTGCCATTCCGGGATTCAAATTTCAAAACATAAAGAGGCAGCTTAACAGGGCATGGTGATTTGGGCTATGAGGGTCACCCCCCCACCACCACCACCACCCCCAGGGCTTTGTCTATACTTATCAAGACTGAGGGACTAAACTATTATTTTAGTGTAGTAACTTTGAGGTTACATTTTTTTAAGTGTCTTTGTCTCTTAAGCACTCTTCTTTATGTGTAAAGTATATATTGAATCTCCTGTAAAATAATGCAGCAAAGGAGTGGTAATGGAGGAGTTATAGACAAAAAGTTATTGGACATATATTAATAATTTCTTGAAGTATAATGAGTACATAGGGTTCATTATACTATTCACTGTGCTTTTGTATATGCTTGAAATTTTTCAAATTGAAAAGATTTGTTTACACTGAACTCTTACGTCCTGCCCAGATCTGCTTTTCTATACGGGGTCCCATCCTGTTTACTTGCACCAACCTTCAGCAGCACCCTAAGTCTGGATGGGAGGCTTTTTCCTCACCCACACAAAATCAAGCACCAGCCCTGTCACCATGTCTGGATGGGAGGCTTTTTCCTCACCCACAAAAAATCAAGCACAAGCCCTGTCCCAATGTCTGGATGGGAGGTTTCCTTCTCTACAACATCCAGTAAGAACGAGCCCTTTCAATGTCTGGCTGGGGCTTTCCCTTTCCAAAACCCAATCAGGCACCAGCCCTGTTGCCTTGTCTGGATGGGACCTGCTCTTCCTCTATCCCCACCCCCAGTCAGCCACCAGCCCTGTCCCCATGTTTGAATGGGGGCCTTTCCTCTCACCTACCCGCACCCCCAGTCAGACACCAACAGTCTCCTCAGATATTGTTGACATGCTTTTCCCCAGCTCCACATATTTCTATGCCCTAATCTCAGAACCTGTTAATATGTTACCTTACATGATAAAAGTGACCTTGCAGATATGATTTAACATATCTTGAGACTGGGATATTACACTGGGTTATCCAGGTGGGCCCAGTGTAATTACAATGGTCCTTATAAAAGGGAGGCAGAGGATCAGAGTCAAGAGCAAGGCAAAGTGGTGACAAGCAGAGATTGGTAATGTGCTTTGAAAATAGAGGAAGAGGTCACAAGCCAAGGAATGAGGCAACCATGATAAGCCAGAGGAGGAAAGAATCACATTCTTTACTCAGATCATTGAGAAGGAACCATTTCTGCTAACATCTTCACTTAGCCCAAGACACACTTTGCACTTCTAAGTTCCAGAAATGTAACAGAATAAATTTGCATTGTTTTAAGTCACAGGAATTTTGGTAATTTGTAACAGCAGCCCTGGGAAGCTAAAACAGAAATTTCTTTTAATATTAATGAGTAAACATGGGCAAATGGATAGTGGAGACAGCAGCACAACATTGTGAATGTAATTATTACCACTGAATTGTACCCTTGAAAGTGGATAAAAAGAGAAAGTTTGAGTTGTATTTATACCATAACAGAAAATTACAAAAAAAAATTTCCCCTAGACATATAGAGATCCATCAACAAAGAACTGAAGCCTCACTTGCATGAGGGACATACAAACCATCTCCACTCAAATGCTGGCTGAACAATGAGTGTCGCTTACCTAAATGTAGTTTCCAGGAAGCCAGCATGAAATATACTGTCATGCTTATAACTTGGCACTATTGAAGACTGTAAGCAAATATAAGCCTTACAGTACTGAGCACAGAGGGAAACCTGAAATATTATACAGGTACATGGGGACAAAAAAATAAACTCCATAAACTGTGATAGCAGTCTCAGAAAAATTCCTATATTAGTCAGGGTTCTTTGGGAAAACAAAACCAACAGGAAATATCTATAAATATGAGGAGATTTTACAAAATTGTCTCATGCAACTGTGGGGAAGCACAAATCCAAATTCCATAGTACAGGCTGTGAATAGGAAATCTGAAGAAGGTTTTCAGTGAACTCCCCAGGAGAAACTGAGTAGCTTAAGTAGAGTTGAAATTTCACTATTCTGTCTGCTGAAATCATCACTTCTTTTAAAGCCTTCAACTGATTGGATAGGATGCCTCTCTCTCATTGTTAAAGGTTATCTCTTCAATTGATTGTAGATGTAATCAGTCATATATGCAACCAACTTACTGATCATTTAAGTTCATGAAATATCCTCATAGTAACAAGCTAGTGCTTCTTTGACCAAACAACTGGATGCCATCACATGGCCAAGTTGACACAGGGACTTACCACAGCACACCCCCATCAAGTTGGCAACCATACACATCACCTAAAACCATAAATATACTCTCAATAATAAACAATAACCTTCATATTTTTTATCTAACAATACTCAACTGCCCTGCATACAACCAAAACCACACTTAGTCTTTCCAGAATAGGTGAAAGTCCTTGGAGAATATTCACTATTTTTTTTAAAGATACTTAGATTACATAAATGTTACACAAAAATTATGGGGTTTCCCATATGCCCTATGACCCACACCTTCCACAACCTCCCACATAAATATCTTTCATTAGTGTGGCACCTCACCTGCAATGGATATACACATCCTGGGGATTTGCCACTAAGCATGGACCATAGTTCACATTGCAGACCACACTCTCTTCCACACAGTTCTGCATGTTATATGCTGATATAAAATGGCCTATATCTGTCATTGCACTGTCACTCAGAGTAATTCCCAAGTCCCAAAAAATCCCCTGTATTACAACTGCTTTTCCCTCTCCCTGCCCCCAAAGCATACAGTGGCCACTGGCTCCACATTAATGTTGTAATTTCTTCCATTGCTTGAATCACAACATGTCTATAACAGAATACCAGTAAGTCCACTCTAATCATAGCTCTTCCCCCAATCCTGAGAAGACTGGGATGATGACATCCACTCCACCTTCAAGTGAGAGGGGGCTTATATCCCATGGATAAGATGGATGGGATTATACTGCCTGAAGCTGCAGACTCTCTCCATTCCCTTGGATGGCTGTTGTCCATCATCATCTCCCCTCCAGGTGTCCTGGGTGAGTACATTGAGCTATAGAGTAGGAGTTTCAGTTCCACTGAGAATCTGGCCCAGCTGTCACATGGAAAGCTCAAAGACTCCAGGCTCTGGAAGTACACTGACAAACTTCAGCACCACTTATAGGTTTGAATAGAAGGGACAGATGGACCATGTGCAGGGAGGACATATTTGAGTCCAACTCTGCCATTCTCAGGAGCACAGATTCCAAAGTAGGGCCCACTGATAAGGCAGCAAACTCTGGAGCTATCCACCCTTATATAGGACCTCAGTGTCTGAAGATCCCTCAGGAGCCCCACTATTTGGGGTGGTATCCACATTGGAAGCCTATGAGGCACTCACTACTAAGCTGTGCATAAGCATTACCTATGGGATGTCCTCCCAACTCAATTTGAAGTTTCTTAGCCATATGAACTCATTTGTCTTTACTTTTTCCCCCTTTTATTCGAAGTCTTTTTCCAGCCATATTGCCCATTGGCACTTAGTAGTAATCCCTCACTGCCAGGGAGGCTTATACCCAGAAGTCATTTCCCACACTGGGAGGAAGGTAATGCATTCATATGCTGAATTTGGCTTAGAGAGAGGTCACCTTTGAGCAACAAGGAGGCTCTGAAGAGGCAACCCTTAGGCACCCCATAACAATAGGCTAAGTTTCAATTTCAAGAGTAAAGAATCATAATGCTAGTCATCAATAACAAGAACCCATCAGTGGATCATCCTCCTTTGCCATTGTCCCTGCACTTGGGGGACTGTTGCTGCTTCCTTGGAGATTGTGGCAGAGCTCTCCAGGATGGGAAATCAGTATTCTCTCATTTATTGAGTGATTCTCCACCCACTGTGGCCATGCCCTGTGAACATTTGAACAATTTTATACACCTTTTATGTATGTTCAGGTGAACTTCCTCCCAAGCAACCCCCATCCCTGACACACACACCCCAATGATCCTCTCCCACCCCAGTTGTAACCCTTCTGTGATCCAAAGCTTCCTTAAGGATGAAGCCAATATAATAGCCAAATACAATTAATAGGAAAATGAAATAATGTTAAGTTTAATGTAAGAGATAAAATACATGAAAATTAAAAAAAAAAACCGCTAAAAGTAAAATAAAAATAAAGGAAGCAGATATTCAAAAAATGGGGAAAATTTTCTTTAAATTTTATTGACATTTTGCCTTTTATCACTGCAATATTAGGTGTCCAGTCTGTACCATGGCACCTTCCCACTCTTTCCCCCCAGTGTCTCAACATTTATCATTTAATTTTCAATGATGTTTTAGGTCACAGCAAAGTCACACACAGAATACAAGAGACTCTCATGTACCCAACCTCTTCCCCCTTTCCTCACCCCATATTAAAACCTTTTTGTATGTGGGTGGTAGCCTTGTTATAATTTTTATACAGATGTGAAACATAGCTACTAATCATTGTCAATGGTTTACAGTGCGGTTTACATTTTAGACCACACACTTTTTAAAATTTTGATAATATTTACCATGTCCTGTGTCTAACACTGTAGGGTAATGAAAAGCATTTCCACTGACCACTAAATACTCCCTGTTTGATTTATTCTGTTCCTCCCTCCCCATCCCCTGAGGGCCCATGATGAACCGCTGGATTGACTCATTGGATGACAAGATTCATAGTTACATGCAATAAAAGATCGTGACACACTGGTTTGTCCTCCCTTATTAGGAACCACCTTTGTTCATAAGAGACACCCACCTGTCTATTTCTGAGTGAATCAATCCTCCCAAAGATGGGAATCCATCTCCTTCCTGCTCATTGTGTAGTTCTCCAACCACTGATACAACACATTATGACAGGATGAACACTCACACACTCCCTAGAAGCCTGCTCCAGATGTGCCCTATCCCAAATGCTCCTCAAACAACACCCTAAACCAGTGACACTTCCTTGTCATATTGCCATAATAGCATTCCCACCTCTGTACTTTCAAATCACATGTGATCGCCTGGTCCCTCTCCCATATCTCCCCACAGTATCCTGGGTATTCTAAATCACCCTTTCCAATCTACCCACCTGTCAACACTGCAGTACCAAGCCCAATAATATCACTATCCACCTCTCCTATTCCTTCAATATGCATCTACACTGTATCACTTTACCTTAGATTACGTCCGTATGGGTGATGGCTCACAACTTCCTCTTCTCTTTCTCTTTCTTCAAGTTCTTAGAGACTGCTCAAATTCCTTAATTCATATCAGTGAGTTCATGTACTGTTCATCCTTCAATGTCTGGCTTGCTTCACTCAACATAATGTCTTCAAGATTCATCCATGTTATTCCATGGGATAGCACTTTATTCCTTCTTACAGCGGAGTAATATTCCATTGTATGTATGTACCACATTTTGTTTATCCATTCGTCTGTTGATGGGCACCTGGGTTAATTCCAAATCTGGCAATAGTGAACAATGCTGCTATGAATATTGGTGTGCATATATCTGTTCATGTCTTTTCTTTCAATTCTTCTGGGTATATAACCAGCATTGGAATCACTGAATCGTATGGAAAATCTATAGTTAGCTTTTTGAGGAACCGCCAAACTGTCCTCAACAGTGGCTGGATAATTACACAATCCCACCAGCAGTGGATGAGTGTTTCCATTCCTCCACATCCTCTCCAACACTTATAGTCTGCTGTT
>JAQZBX010036414.1:0-24190 GCA_029593785.1 Cabassous unicinctus
TTATTGTTACTGTATTACTTTACATTATCTCTGTCTTATATGAGTGTTCCAGTATAAGGGATTTGTAGTTGTGTCTTTTATTCTGTTGTTTTGTTGTCTATGTTTATTTTTGCAACCAGACCACATAAATTCAAATGAATTTAACATAAATTATATTTTGGAAAATTATACTTAAATTGAAAACATTTTATTTTCTATATGACCCAAAATGCTTCATGGAAACCACGTTGAAATTGTTGATTTTAAGATATGTATTTATTAAATTAGATATGTAATATTCCTATTGAAAAAGAAAATAAAGCTTTAGGATAATAATTCTATGCAGAGTGCAATATTACTGTTATGTTATTGGATATAATTATGATTTCATGAGAAATACATACAGTATGATATGTTTTTATTAGAAACTGGAATTAATTCAAGAGCTGAATTAGAGTAATATGCTTTTTTTCCCCATTAACTGAAGGAAACATGTAAATTTTTGGTAACAAGTATGAAAAAGTTGAAGGCGGTGGTTGGGCAGTGGATGGGGTTGATGGTGCAGTGATGTGATTGGGTTCGATGGTATTGGACTATGAGGGTGAGTAGGGTGGGGGGGCTCGATAGGCCTAGCCATGGAACTGAGGGTAGGGCTGGAGGAAGGACCAGGTGGACTCTGGGATTATTGGTCTCTGGTTAAAGCTACAATGGTGGGAATGTTCTTCTGAAAAATATGTCAAGGAAGGGCACCTGGTGCAGGGAACTGGGAGTGGGGGAATATGTGGGATAGGGCACACTTGGGGTATGCTTCTGTGGAATATGAAAGTGTTCATCTTGTCATAGTATGTTATCTCAGTGGGTGAAGACCTACATAATAAACAAGAAAATATTAAACTCTCATCCTGGAAATTCCAGCTATGCTTTCAGAGAGACAAGAATCTCTTGAGAACATAGGCAATGCCTAATAAAAGAAAAAAGACCAATAAGTCAAGCCCTCAATATTATTGTGTGGAATTATGAACCTTATTCTTCAAAAATTGAAACTTAGTGGTTACCATAGGTTCTGAGGAAAGGGGAAGGGGAGAATAGAATAGATGGAACAAAGGACAATTTTAGGGCATTGGAATTGTTCTGCATGATTTTGAAATGACAGATATAGACTATTTAAATTTTTGGCAAAACCTATTAAACTGTACAGTGCAAAATGTGAACCTTGATGCAAACCATGGACAATGGTTAGTAGCAATGCTTCAATATTTGTACATCAATTGTAACAAATGTACTATACACATGTACAATGTTATTAATAGGGGAGATTGGGATGGAGGAGTGTGTTGGGTATACAGGAATCCCTATATTTTCTATATGACTTTTCTGTAACCGAAAGCTTTGAAGATACAGTGAAAAAAATAAGACACTGGGGGAAACTATAGAAGAAATTGTCACTATATATAAAAGATAACAGATCTTGAGGTGATGAAAATCATATTCAAAAAATTTTATTTTACTTTTTAAAAAATGTTTTATTTTTACTTTTATTTTTGTTTATATATTTTATTTTTATTTATTATTATTTTCATTTAATTTACATTTATTTGCTTATTTTTTTTGGCTTTGTTTTTGGGGGACTTTGGATTGCAGAAAAGGCACAACTGTGGCAGAGGAGGATCACTGGTGTAGGTGTGGTGATAGGGGGTACACTTGGACACACCTCTATATCTTCAAGTGATCAGGTGGTAGTCTCTTGGTGGGTGGAGACTCACACTGTAACCAAAAGAATATTGACTTCCCATCCTTGAAAGTCCTGCTACATTCTCTAATACAGCAGCAAGAATCCCAAGAGTGCAAGGACAGTGCCTAACAAAGGAGGACAAAGCATTACTCTAGGCCCTTGATATTGATGGTTGTACCTAAGCACCTTTTCTTGTGAATTTGAAACTTAGCCTAGTATTGTATATTGCCTAAGATTTACCTCCTGAAAGAATTCTTCTTGATCAACTGTATTCTCTCTCTAAGCCAAGCTTAGAATGTAAACACCCTAAATTCTCCCCAGCTTTGGACATGACTCCCAAGATAAGCCTCCCTGGCACTGAGGGATCATTACCAAGCACCAACTAGTGATTCATTTGGAAAAAAGCCTTGACCAAAAGGAGGAAATAGTAAATACAATTCATTTATTATGTCTAAGAAATTTCAAAGTGAGTCTGGAGGTCATTCCAGAGGTTACTCTTATGCATGTCTCAGCAGGATCTCATTGACTGCCACAGTAAACAGTACCTGAAACAGCATATCTCCTGGCATCTCTAGAGACACCTAGATATGATAGGCAGGGCAGACAATCTCAGAAATTTGGAACCCTGTCAGTGGGCCTTACTGTGGAATATATGATCCCCAATGTAACAGAGTTAGACTTATTTTTAATTTCCCTACATGTGACTCTTCTGCCTTTTTTATGTGAACCTGTAATGAGCACTATACTCATTAAATATATGTCCCAGAGACATTAATCTCCTGTGTATTTATATGCTGGTTAAGCCCTGAATCTCAGCAGAGTTGCAACACCTACACTCCATTTCATTTTACTTGCCCAGGACAACTATTAATAACAAAAGGATGATGGTGGACCATTCCCATCCCCCAAAGCAGAATTATCTATAATTGCAAGCAAAATAGTTCCATCCATCTGTCCCATGGGATCTAAGTTTCCTCTCAGTCAGAAACAGAGTGGGCATCACCATCCCCAAATACTCAAGAATGAGGAATGAACAAACAGAAGGGGGGAATGAAACTATGGACTAAAATAGAATTAATATTATTCTAGCAAATGGAAGAACTTGTATCATTGATATAAAGGCAGCAGCCACCAGATATTCTGAGAGGAGGGAGAGGGAAGAATAGGTATTACATGAGACATTGTGGGCTCATTGGAATTGTCCTGCATGATATTGTAATGATGAATACAGGCCATTTTATATCTTGTTAAAACCTATAAATTTGTGCGGTGCAAAGAGTAAAACATAATGTAAATAGACCTTACTTAGTAGCAATGCTTCAGTATATTTTCATCAATTGTAACAAATATACCACACTAATGAAAGATGTTGTTATTGAGGAAAATTTTGGGAATGGTAAGGGATGGGGTATATGGGAATCCCCTATATTTTTTATGTAATATTTATGTGACCTAAAGCTTCTTTAAAAATAAAGAAAAACAATTTAAAAAGATATTTGAAGATGTGTGTATGGTAGATGGTTTAGCTATAATAATTGAAAATATAATGATATATATTACCTTGAAATTATACTAGTGTAAGCACTATGAATAAAATATTGCTTGAGGCAGATAGAGGATCATTAGGATATTTACAGGCAAAAAATTGTTATAATTGTATACTATTGAAATATTCCATTTAAGCAAAATAATCCTCATATAGTAAAAGGAAAGTTGAGATATCCAGTGAAGTTTTTACTATGAAAAATTTCTGTTATTTAATTGCTGGATAGTAGTAACCACCTATGCTCCATGTAAATCTTTAATAGGTAATTGTATTTCATCTCTTTAAAACTTGATAAAGAATAAGAACCACAATTATTATACTATTTTCCACATTTTAAAATTGTTTAGCAAACAATTTCTATATGTCCCTGAAGCAATTAGGACCAGATAAATTAACCCTGAAATCTCTCTTACATCCAAGGCTATTCATTTAACCATCATGATACTCTTTGAAGGAGCAGTTGTATGGTAAATTTAGCAGTGGGAAACAAGTATTTCCACAAACTCAGGGGAAAAAATGCAATCTGAAATGATGGAGATTTGGAAGGAGACTTCTAATATTTAATAGCAATGTTTGTTTTTTACAAAGAAAATAAAAACTGCTGTAAGTCTGTTTTGGTCCATCAACATAACCCATAGGTCAATAGTACCAATTTAATACTAAGTACTGTTTTTTGTTTGTTTGTTTAATTTTCCAGAATTTTTTATTAATGAAGTTGTAGATATATGGAAAAATCATATGGAAAATACAGAGGTACTTTTCCCTTACCCCCCTCAAATATTAACAAGTTGCATTAGTGTGGAAAATTTGTACATTGTAGAAAGATTATTACTGTACTACTAACTATAGTCCATAGTTAATGTTAGGATGCTCTTTGTGATGTAAAGTCCTATGCTGTTGCTGTTTAAAATATTTTTCTTGTAACTATATAAAACCTAAAATTTACCCTTTTAACCACATATATAGTTCATTAGTATTAATTACATTCACAATGTTGTGCTGCCATTGCCACAGTCTGTTACCCAACTTTTCCATCACTGCAAACAGAAATTTTGTACCCACTAATCATTAATTCCCCATTCCCTAGCCACAATTATTCCTAAAGTATCTTGTATTAGAATTTCTCTATGTATTTGCTTATACTAATTATTTCAAATCAGATATTTAAAAAACTATTTGTCCTTTGTGTCTGGTCTGGTTTATTCCACTAAGCATGATGTCTTCAAGGTTCATCCATGCTGTCACATGTGTCAGAACACCATTTCTATTAATTGCTGAATAATATTCAATTGTATATAAATGCCACATTTTATGTACCTATTCATCAAATGATGGAAACTTGTGTTGCTTTATCTTTTGGCAATTGTGAATAATACCTCTATAAGAATTCGTTTGAAAATTTCTGTTCAAGTCCCTGCTTTAATTTCTCTTGGGTATATATGTTATAAGTGGAATTACCAATAATTCTATATATTTTTTAAACTTCTGTGAACCTGCCAAATTATTTTGAACAGCTGCTATAACATTTTACATTCCCATCAAAATGATGAGTGTTCCTATTTTTCCACATCCAGTCCAACACTTATTCTTTTAATGGTAACCATTCCAGTGGGTGTTAAATAGTATCTTATTTGCCATCTTTTGCCATTTTTTTAAATAATTTGTGTTATTTGATTTTTTTATTGTTGATTTGTAGGCTTCTTTATATATTCCAGATACTAAATCATTAATGTATAAGTATTTTCCAAATATTTTATCCCATTCTGTATATTGTACTTTTAATTTCATGAAGTACATTGATGGAAAAATTATTTAATTTTGATGAAGTCTCATTTATGTATTATTTTCTTTTGATGTTCCTACTTTTGTTGTGAAGTCTAAGAAACCATTATCTAAAATTGAGATCTGAAGGTGATTCCCTGTTTTTTCTTCTAAGTGTTTCATGTTACTTGGGCTTATATTTAAGATTTTGTTTCATTTTGAGTTAATTTTTGTATAAGGAGGTATGGTTCCTCCTTGATCTTTTTACATATGGATATAAAGTTTTTGTTTCACCATTTTTTGAAGTGACTATACTTTCCCAATTGAGTGGACTTGGTATCCTGGCCAAAATCAATTGGCCATAGATATAAGCATTTATCTTTGAACTCAATTCAATTCCAGTTGTTTATATGTCCGTAGTTGTGTCATACTCATGCTTTTTAAAATATTTTATTGAAGTATATCATTCATTCAAGAACATACATAAACAATAAGTTATAGTAAAAGTTGTGAACTTACAAAATAAACATGCATAACATCATATAGGGGTCCCATACATCACACTACCACCAACACCTTGCATTGTTGTGAAACATTTGTTACAAACTATGCAAAAGCATCATCAAAATATTACTATGTCCATATCTTTCATTTGGTGTATTTTTCCCCTAACCTACCTTATTATTTTTAATATATTTTTATTACAAGAAGATGTGATCTTAAAAAACAATCATCCACATGTTTAGAATTCCCATACAACACCCCTTCACCAACACACCACACTGTGGTGGAATATTTATTACAGATAATGAGATAATATCATCAGACTGTTACCACCAACCATGGTCATGTTGTTTTGATCACTGTAGTATTTTATGACAAATTTTAAAATAAGGAACTCTGAGTCCTCAAATTTTGTCCTTCTTTATCAAGATGTCCTTTGGCTATTTGGAGCCACTTATGCTTCCATATCAATTTGATTAGTGGATTTTCCTTTTCTGTCAATTGGAATTTTGATTGAGATTCCATTGAATTCTATAAATCAATTTGGTTAGAATTTTTATCTTAAAATAATGTGTCTTGGAATCCATGAACATGGATTATACATTCAGGTCTTCTTTCATTTCATTTAACAATGTTTTTAACTTTTCTGTGCATTAGTCCATTGCCTCCAGGGTTAAATTATTTCTCAGATATTTGATTCATTTAGTCATTAATGTAAATAGATTTTTCATTAATTTCCCCTTCAGACTGTTCATTACTATTTTATAGAAACACCATGATTTTTTTCCTGTTGATCTTGACCCCACCAGTCTGCTTAATTCATTTAGTAACTCTGGTAGTTTAGTTGTGGTTTTATCATGTTGTTATGTATATAGGATCCTGTCATCTGCAAATGGGGAAAGTTTTACTTCTTTTAAAAATTTGGATGCCTTTTATTTCTTTTATTTGTTTAATTGCTCTGACTAGAACTTACAGTACAATGTTGAGTAAGAATGGTGAGAGTAGGCATTCTGGCCTTGTTCCTAATCTTACAGGCAAAGCTATCTAACACTATTGAATATGATGTTAGATGAAGGATTTTCATATATTCCCTATATCATGTTGAGGAAGTTTCCTTCTACTGATAGTTTTACAGGTATTTTTTTTCATGAAGGGATGCTGGATTTGTCAAATACTTTTTTGACATCACTTGAAAGCATCATGTGATTTTTCTCCTTTATTCTATTAATGTAGTCTATTCCACTGATTGTTTCATTATGCTGAACCACACTTGTATATCTTGGAAAAATCCCACTTGATCATGGTGTATAATTATTTTATACAGCTGTTGGATTCAGTTTGCTAGTGTTTTGGTGAAGATATTCACATCCATATTCAAAAGGGGTATTTGTTTGTAATTAAATTTGTTTATAGTCTATTGATCAAGCTACAATATTAGGGTGATCTGGCCTCATTGAATGAATTAGTGAGAGTTCCTGTTTCAATTTTTTGGAACAGTTTAAACAGGATTATTGTTGATTCTTCTTGGAATGTTTGTTAAAATTCTGATCTTATGTCATGTGGTCCTGGACATGTTTCTGTTGGGTGGATTTTGATGACTGATTTAAAGTCTTACTTGGTATTGAACTGTTGAATTTTCTATTTCTTCTAGAGTCAATGTAGGTAGTTTGTATATTTCTAGGAATTTGTACATTTCATGTAGGTTATCAAACTTGGCTTACAGTTGCATATATTATCCTCTTATATGATATTTTTTATTACTGTGGGGTCAGTAATAATGTCCCTCCTTTCATTTCTGATTGCATTTTTTGAGTCTTCTCCCTTTTTTGCAACTCCAACTAAAACTTGTTAATTTTATTGATATTTAAAAGAAGCAACATTTGTTTCCTAGATTCATCCTATTATTTTTTTAATTCTCTATTTCACTTATCTCTACTCTGATGTTTATTATTTTCCCCTTCTGCTTGCATTTGGTTTATCTTGCTTTTCTTTATCTAGATCCTCCAGTTGTAAGGTTAGGTCTCTTATTTGAGCTCTTCTTTTTGGATGTAAGTACTTAAATCTGTAAGTTTCCTTCTCAGCATGAACTTGCTACATCCCATAAAATTTGTTATGTTTTATTTGTTTTCATTCACCACAAGATATTTCCTAACTTTCTTTGTGTTATCTTCTTTGACAGTTTGGTCATTTAAGAATATGTTAATTTTCATATATTTTTGAATTTTCCAATTCTCCCTTTCTTATTGATGTCTAGCTTCAGTCTATTGTGTTTGGAGAAATACACACTATAATTCCAGTATTTTTAAATTTATTGACATTTGCTTTGCAGCCTAACATGCATTAACCTGGTGAAATATCAACATTTATTTCATATATTTCAGAGACATACTATATGTTCGAATTGACCTCTATAACAGTAATTAGTGACCATCTTTGTCCCTCAAAACAGTTTTTTACTTAAAGTCTATTTTACCAGCTATTAGTATAGCTAAGATAGTTCTCTTTTTGCTAATATTATAGTCATATTTTTCCCTTCTTTTCACTAACAGACTATTTATATCTGAATTTTAGGTGAAACTCTTGTAAACAACATATAAAGGTGTCATACTTTTTTGTCCATATGGCTTTAACAATAACTGATGTGATGAATGCACAACTATGTGATTATACCAAATACCATTGATTGTACACTTTGGATAAATTGTATGTTCTATTAATATGTATCAATAAAATCAATTTGCTTAAAAAAAGGGGGTTCTGGATCAAAGGTGTAGTCTAGGGATGTAAACGTCAAATGAAACTAAACTACAGGATAATCTAGGGACTGTACAATATAGTGATTTTGGTGATGAAGGAAGATTGTGGTTAATCATACAAATATAAGCATGTTCTTTTATTACAAGGTGTTAAGAAAATGGTTATAAATGGGAACATTACAAATAATCTAACTTATGGATGATAGTTAACAGTAATAGTGTAATATTTTGCAGCAATGGCAAACAACCTTTGATATCAATTCTAAGTGTCAACAATAAGGAGGTATGAGGAGTTATGGGATTTTTACATTTGAAGTAATTGAAACAACCTAAAGTTGACGGAAATAATGAAATCACATCTCTGTGATGAAAATGAAAGCCACTGAGTGTACACTTTGAATGGATTTTACAAAGCTTGTGATTGCTTAACACAGTGAATCCTGTGGGACTGTGATTAACAGAACAAATATGATAATGTTCTTTCATGAAGCATAACAAATATATAATACTAATAAAGGGCTTTAATAATAGGGTGGGTTGGAGAAATACTCCAAATGTAAGATATGGACTATAGTTATTGGTAATATTTTTATGATGCTCTTTCATAATTTGTAAAAAATATTTCACAACAATGAAAATAATGATGGTAGGGTGATCTATGAGAGTTCTGTATGATATAATGCATTTTTGTTTTGTAAGTTACACAGCTTTTGCTATACACTTATTGTTTATGTATGTTCATTTATGAATGATATTCCTCAAATCATTTTGAAATGAAAAAAAGTTAATTAAGGCTAAAAATTTTCATCACATTAAAAGTGAAGGGAATGCTTTTAATCTTATAGGATGCATCTCCTAAAACACAAACAGAAAACAAGCATATCATTTCTTAAAACTGAGTATATTACTACAGATCAATGTTCAAAGATATAATCACTATATATTTGAGGAAAAATGAATGATTACATGAAGAACTAAAGAGCAACTATCAAATAAAGAGATTATTGAGGGAGTTTATGCTTGGAGGAATGGGATGTCAATGCGTTTCCCAATTTTACATCTTGCAGCAAGATGGCAATATTGAACTTACACCATGTGGAAAAACTACACTTCACAATATTACAATATAAGGCTTAAAATATATGTAAGACATGCCTGTTGGTAAGATTATTTGAAATATATGCAAACATATATATTGATAATGAATTTGAAATTGTACAGATATATAGCATAAATATGAAACAAAACTGATGTAGCTATATGGCTGTGTGCCTACCACACAGTATACACCTGAAGGCATTGATGTATGACTCAGTACTAAGGGTATTTTGCATCATGATAGACAAAATGATGCTAAATTCATATATACCTACTATCATAGCTTCCAGATATATAATCTCTAACATTATATATCATAAAGGACAAATTAAAATATTCAAAATTATACCTAGATATGTAAAAACAATTCAGCCAATATTATAATCACAAGACAACCATAAGGAAAGGTATAAAAGTTTTGAAGAGTACAGTTGACTAACTCTTAATGGAGTAGAATATGCATAAGCCCAATCTTACTTGGAGGTGAAGTGGACATCACCATCCCAGTCCCCTCAAGATTGGGGGAAGAGATATGAACTAGAGTGGACTTAATGGTATTCTGTTGTAGACATATTGTGATTCAAGCAATGGAAGAAATTATAACAGTGAGGTGGAGCCAGTGGCCACTAGATGCTTTTGGAGCAGGAAGGTGAAGGGCAGTAGTAATACAGGGGCTTTTACAGGACTTGGGGGCTGTCCTGAGTGACATTGCAGCGATGGATATAGGCCATTTTACATCAGCATATACCATGCAGAACTGTGTGGGAGAGTGTGGTCTATGATGTGAACTGTGGTCTATGCTTAGTGGCAAAGCCCCATGATGTGTATATCTATTGCAGGTGATGTGCCACACTAATGAAAGATGTTTATGTGGGATGTTATGGGAGGTGTGGGAGGTGGGGAACATGGGAATCCCTGTAATTTCTGTGTAACATTTAGGTAATCTAAGCACCTTTTAAAATTTATATATTAAAAAAATACCATTTATGTAAGCAAATGCACATATATGCATATATATTTATATATCATTTTTCAAAATTGGTTTGTATTGTGAAAAATTTGATTTTTACCCACAATAAAAAAAAGAATATGTTGAGTAGTATGAAATTATAAACTTTGCATTGAGCACACTTAAATAAAACTGGAAATCAATGACAGAAAGGCACATAGCACCTCTAAGAAGCATGTTGAGGCTTTCTGCCTTCCTAACATGATAAAAATGACCTACTCATACCATGACTGTGAAGACTGTGCAACAGTTATTGTAGCATTTCCTAACAGGTACTCTGTGCCAGGTATTAGTCTAAGTGGTTACATGTTGCACTTAGTCCTACTCTCAAGTGGCACATGAGGGTGAACACCATTGTTAATGTGTTAACAGGTGGAGAAATTGAATCATCAGAGATAAAGCAATGCTCTGATGATCATCCAAATCACAGGTCACTGTGCTGGGCTCTGGCACCAGTTTCTCATACACTTTGGACAATTTCAGAGGGACTATTTTGTCATTTATTCATTAGCAACACCATGAGTTTGGTCTGACTGTTGAACATCACCCCATTCCTGAGAGAAAAGCCCTGAGGATGAGCAGGAAATCTTGGGCTGAGGCCAGGCTCTGGGTCTCCTACTCTGCTCCATGATCTCAAGGACCCACAGGCATTTCACATGAAGAGCCCTCAGAATATTAGGGGAACTGTGATTTTCTAAGAGATTATCCATTTAATCATCACCATTTCTTTCCATAAGTTCAAAGACACAAATATAATTCAATATAGAAAAGTTCTGTTCAAAGACAGATTTTGCTTGGATTCTGTTCCCTAACCATCTAGAACCAATTATCTCATTGAGATTATCTGTGAACACTGACTACTATTGGTGCCAAAGCCTGTGTTCCCAGGAGTTTTCTTTGATGCAACTGGATACAACAATTTAGAAATAAACACATGAAATCTCTTTTTATAAGGGAAAGACTCCATTCAAGTTCTTATTCATCTCTACTGAATATTCCCACTCATCTTTTCCTACAGATGAAACATCAGTGGACCCTTACTAGAAATCCTGATTTATCTATCCAATGTAAGGAAAAACAATATTAACTTCTCATTGTGGGTTGTTAACTCTATTTTCTCTCTTCTTTTCCGTTCTTCCAAGAATCACCCCATTTCTTTCTTCCACTGTTGGCCTTATTTTTTTGAGAGAAAATTTCAATGGTACTATTGTTAAAAATATGGAAGTTACTCAAATAATGTGAAAAACAACTTTTTTATTCAATGCAGTAAAAAAACTTCAGTTCAAACAGTTTTAACATAATTGATTGCCTTTACAAATTGATGGGAACACTTGTGCATTGATCTAGTTATCACAGGAGAACTTTGCTGATTATCCTCCTGCAACCTATATACTGTTTAACAATAGTATCAGTTTTACAATCTCTATCTGTACAGAACACTTTATATTAAATAATACTGCTTTTAACAGAAAATCATATTAGCAAATGCCATGTGCTCACATTCCTTAGTTCATTGTTTGCTTTAAAAATAATAATTATATGAATTTAACATGGAAGAAATGTAAGTGGTGAAGGAATCACATGCTTAATCACTTTTTAATGTTTGATACTCATTGATTTACTTTACTTCAGTAACTATCATTATGACAATCCCTATTTTAATTTTTTTTACAAATTTTAAATTCATGAAGTAGACCTTTTTACAAATTTTATATGAAAGGAGATTGAATGTGAAGGAAATTTGTGAAGTTCTCAATAGATACAAAGCAAAAAAAATGTCAGAGTAAGAATGTAAATTATATCTTTTCCTGAAATTTGCACAGATTTAATACTGCAATGCTGAAAAATCAGTAATTGAAGCTGGAAACCTACAATTATTTGGTGATTGTGAAATAATAAAAGTTGTTCATTCTGTCTTCCAATTGTAAAATATTGATGCATTATTGAAACATTTTGAAGAATCCTGAAATAAAGAGTATCATAACAAGAAAAAACTTTTTTCTTCTTGAGATCAGTAGATCAGTCTGAAAGAGACACAGGCCCTGGCTTCCTACACTTAGCAGAGGTTCTCTCTGTTATAATAGTTATATTTGTCATGAGAAAATGGAAACAGCAAAGCAAATATATGACATGCATTAACATTGAGAATTAAAGAGTGAAAGTGCAATCAAGTCTAAAAATGTGCATTCAGTTGATTCAATTGAAAAAGGAAAACAGACAGTTTAACCCACTTCAGAAGAAAAATTTTTCACATTACAATTAATAAGGCCAATTGTGAAAGGGAACATTATGAAAGGATTTGATATGAATACAACATCCTTTAATAACCAACACATCATGCAATATCTTTCTATCTCAGCTTATTCAGGTTCTGAAACATGTCCAGATTTTATGGGAAAACATAATAGCCTTTAATATAAAACCAAAGAATCAAAACACTTAATGTAGTTAACTGTATATTGCTAATAAAGGAATGCATTTTTCCCACAGATAATATCTACATATCATGAGTTGCAAATGACTTTTTTTTTTTAACAGAGAGATCTAAGCATCTATTTAAATTCAAGGAGCACATGGAGAAGCAAGAGACACTTTTGTTGGCTTTCAGTGGGAAATGTTTATGTCAGTGAAAAAGGAGAAAGAATGAAGATTGATGTGGTAAATTGGCCTTAGAAATAAATGATTCCATTCACCCCAGGAAAACAGGTAAGGGAGACATATGAGTGAAAGTATATAAGATTTTTTAAATATTGAAATTCTAAATGTATTAGGACAAAATTTCTTAGAATATTTTAAATGGATAAAGACAGTGCACACTGATATTGAATAGAGACTGGGGCAATACACAAATTTTTCTTTTCTACATGGGTTGAAACTCAGATTACAATAAATAATTCTGAGTTGAAGTTATAACATACTGTTGAGTAAGGTCAAGAATATTAAAATATGAAGCAATATAGAAAATAGTTTGAATAGTTCTTATGGAACACCTAATGATGTATATGTAGGAAATCAGTGGAAAGACATTTCAGTTCTGGATCATTGTGATTTACAAGTGGATCCAAAAATTGAGGTCTCATGGATCCTACAGTATTCATAAGGTTTGAATGTTCCTGTACTAGTGAATACTGAGCCTGAATGAGGATTTTGGATTGATGTGGTAGGAAACATTGAATCTCAATAGGATCAGGACTTGTGCTGGAGAAAATGCTCCTTGTGATGATGCACTATCTGAGCAGACAAATCTGACACTGAATGCCCACCCTTCCACAGACCTTTACATGGCTTAATAAGTGTCCTTGACTGTTCAGTTACCTACTCTTTTTATGCATATTTTCCTTCACAATTTTCAAAGTTGTAATGAGAATTGAAGTACATAATAAGTGAATAAGGTAAACTATAAAAGAAATTAAAAATAAATGAAAAGTGGTGCTAATATAGTTCACTTGATTATTTTATCAAGGATATTGAACAAACACAATGAACCTAGAAAACATCTAAGAAACTCTTAAGAATTTACAAGGGTATGTTGAAGAATAAAATAACAAAATAAAAATATATATATTAACAGGTGCTAGAAATATTATATGTATAGCCAGTGAATATATGGTCATCAGAGAATGGACATTTCAAAGGTTAAATTTCAAGGGCATCAGTGTCAAAATTCATAGTGGGTGAAGCAAAAATTAAAACCTGATTGCCAAGGAATGGGTTATAATTGTTGATAAAATTTTGAGAGGTCCTGAATAAATAATACCCTTCTGTCTTTACTCAGATTCTGTTTTGATATCATATAATCATAAACATTAACATTTTGTGAATAGTAGTGATTGAGGGATGCATAGAAATTACCTATATGAAATATTTCAATCTTCAAGGCAATCCTTTAACTTCTAATAGATCCTTTTTATAACTAGTAAGTGATAGAAATATATGCAAACATAGGCACCAGCTTTTAAAGATTATATTTTACTCCTACCCTGGAAATGAGTTTCACAGGCAGGGAGATTAAAGAGCATGAGGAAACATTATGTTATATCCTACTAACCAAAGTAAACTAGACAGACAAAAATTGGATTACTATGAAACGATGACTGTATTTATGCTCATTTATTCTCCATCTTTATTTTCCTTGTTGTTGCTGTTTTAAGGGATTATTGGTCTGTCTTTCCATGACCAAGGACAATTTTTCTAAGATGCCCAACTCTACCACAGTGACTGAATTCCTGCTTACAAGATTTTCTGATGTCTGGGATTTCAGAGTCTTGCATGCCATGCTATTTATACTGATGTACTTAGCAATGCTTTTGGGAAACCTTCTGATTGTCACAGTAACCATGCTCCAACAAAGTCTCCACACACCCATGTATTTCTTTAGTAGGAATCAGTCAATTTTGGACATGTGCTTCATTTCTGTTACAATACCCAAGGCATGTGTCATTTCCCCCCATGACAACAGGGTTATTTCCATGTTTGGATGTGCAGCTCAGATCTTTTTTGTGATTACATTTGCTACAGTAGAACTGCTGTTCCTCACTGTCATGACCCGTGACCACTATGTGACCACCTGCCAGCCCCTCCACTACCCTATGATCATGAACCCTCGGTTCTGTGTCCAGATGACTCTGGCCTCCATACTCAGTGGACTGGCTTTCTCTGGAATCCACACTAGCAATACTTTCTGGCTTCACTTCTGTCAGTCCAATGTGGCCCAACAGTTCTTCTGTGATATGCCCTCTCTACTGAAGCTCTCGTGCTCTGACACCTTCAGCAATGAAATTTTAATTTTTATCTGTGTGGTAGGGATGGGTGGTGGTTGTTTTGCCTTCATCAGCAAATCTTATATACACATATTTTCTACTGTGCTTAGGTTTCCAACCAGGGAAGAATGAGGACAGGCCTTTTCCACCTGTGTCCCTCACATCCTCATGGTAACTGTCTTTGTCAGCTCAGATGCTGCTGTGTATGTGAATCTAACCTCCACCTCACCCACAATTCAGGACAATCTCACCTCTGTGTTCTATTGTATAGTCCCACCTTTCTTTAATCCTATTATCTATAGTCTTAGAAACAAGCAGATGAAAGAGGCTGAAAAGAGAGTTATAAAGATAAGGATTTATCCAGGAAAAAGTATAGGATAATTGTTTGAAGCCATTCTCATTTTGATGATGTGGCTTAAAATATGATTCAAAATTAATTTCCTTCTCATTTCCTAATTCATTCACCTGAGTTGACTGAAGGTTGAGGACAAAAGAAGAATCTGAGAAAGCAGTGGTGAGTGAAAGAGACCAATGATAATGTACCTTTTTAAATTTGGCAGTAGAAGTTTTAAATAATTATTTTACTTAATGCAAATAAAGTGAAAGTGACTGCTATGTTGAGAAATTTTAGGATTAAGATTACAAATTGCAGGCATTAAAATCTCTATTCCAAGAAGAAAAAATATGTTTTCTCTAGTTCCACATATATTGATTCTAATGTATCCTTTCATGTATTTTGAAGATAAAATCATGAAATCGTGTATTTAAGGAGTCTTTCTTATTGGTGTCTCTTATGTTATGGGCCATATCCCTATAATAACATTTGGATTTGTCACAGTACTCTCCAGTGGATGAAAAATGCATTGCCATACTGGATAATTTCCCAAACACATACAATCTTGCAGAAAAATTCAATAAAATATTACAGTTCCTAGTTCTAGGTATGTAAATTAGGTAAATGATTATCACTATAACCAGCACTCTCACTTCTGTTAATTCTAAGATTGGTATTATCACAAGGTACTGATGTGATAAATGATCAGATTTATTACTTGGCAAACTATTATCCTGCCTGAAAATAATCTTTTTATTACTAAATATTTTCAGTAAAATAGTTCCCTCCTATATGACTGTGCATTTATACATTATTTCCATTTATCTTGTAGAACAGTATTGTTTAGCAAGCAATGTGTAAATAGTAATGTTTTAAAGAAAATGTCAGCACAATACATTTAAACAGAAGTTCTTAAATTTTATTTTCACACATCAATCAATACCCCATTGTATAAGATTCAATTTGGAAACCTATCCCTAATTGAAATCATCATTTTTAACATGACACTTTATCAAGCTCATTTTGAAATATTGATGCAGATAAATTCCATAGTAATTTTATTGGCATTATAATATTAAATCACAATAAATAAAGCAAAATTAAGAGAACTAAAAGGATAAATGGGAAAGCAATACCAAAATTAAACATTTTTAAGTTAAAGCTCAATGCCCTGGTTTGTCATTTGTGGACTCCAGAAAATTATGTTCTTCATCCAATCCAATCCTGTGCCTGTAGATGGGGACTTTTGATTAGATTCAGTTAAGGGAAATTTAATTAGATCAGTTTTGTTTAGATCACCTTAGAGCCTTTGAATGGACTACCAATCAGGGTGAGGCATGACCCTGGTTAGGTTTCTGCCCTCTTGCTGTGGACTTATATAAGGAAAGAAAGCAGAAACACACAGAGAAAGAGAGTCAGCATTTTGACCCTGACTTTGAGAGAGAGGACTGCAGTGATTGGCTGGCATCTTGCCATGCCATGTGACAGGAATCCAGGATCCAGCAGCTGCCCTTTGTTGAGACAGCATCTCTGATGATGCCTTGATTTGGACATTTTTACAGCCTTGGAGTTGTAAGATTTTACCCCACATAAGTTTCCTAAGTAAAAGCCAACCCATTTCTGGTATTTTGCCTCAGCAGTTTCAGCAAAACAAAACAATCTGTGATTCTTAATTTCATGTGTCAACTTGGTGTCCAATTGTTTGGCAAGCAAGCACCAGACTGATTATTAATGTGAGGATAGTCCCTGGATTTAAATCATTAGAAAGTTGATTGCATTTTTGGCTGATAACATCTACAATCAACTTAGTTGATTTTCTTCAACAATGAGGGGAGTCTCATCCAATCTGCCAAAGGACTTAAAAGGAGGACAAATGATCGCAGTAGTCAGAAGGAAGAATTTCCATCTTTACTTCAGCCAGCCAGCTTCTCGGGGATTTTATCAAAAACCTTCATAGAAGTTTCCAGCTTTTTACCTGCCTTTTGGAATTTGAACTATCTCATCCCCATGGTCATTCTTGAGATCCAATTTCTATAATAAATGTCAAAATATTTAAATTACATGTCACTTTTGTTTTACTGGAGAACCCTCATTAATACAAGGTCCAACAAAATATGAGATAAAAATAAGGACAGATAGAAGACTTGAGCAATGTAGTTTTTCAAGTAGACTTTACTGACATTTGTAGAACCTATACCCCAATACTACATATTTTATATTCCTCAAATGCACATTGGTCTTGCTAAATAAACCATATAGTGAGCCATAAGGAAATTTTTTATGACGTTCAAAAAATGGAAACCATTACAGAATATTATCTTTGTTCTCAGGGGTCAATGAAGAAAGGGTAGGTATTAAAAAAAATATCTCCAATTCTACATGTTCATATGTGTGTTTTTATGGCAGCTTTACCAGGTTCACATCATTTGATTATAGTTCTATTATTTGGTGCACGTTGGTTTGGGATTTATTTATGACCCCAATATCATTTGAAATGACTTTCATTATCCCTCTTAACATTTTGCTCTGAAATCTACTGTATCTGATATTAACTTAATAATTTAACCATTCTAAATTTCTTTCACTTAGTGTTAGCATTATATAATTTTATTTTTCAACTTTTTAAAAAATTTAAAATGCATTTTTGAAAGCTACATAGAAAAGAGTTGTGTTTTTTAATTCTATCAGAAAATTGCTTCTTTTCAGATTGCTATTTATACTATTTACACTAATTATAATTATTGATATTTTTAGGTTTAATTATATTATGTTGCTATTTTTTGTTTTACCTATATGCACCTTGTTTATTGTTAATAATTTTTGGCTATAATTTGGATTAATTAAGCATATTTTATCTTTTTCATTACATTGTTAGATGTAATTCATTGTTTTCTGATATTAGTTTTTGTTTTAGAATACATTGTATACCTGTTTAACTCATATAAGTTTACCTTCAATTAATTATATATCACTTCACTCTTAGTATAAAAATATTACAATGATATACTTTTAGATATCACCTCATGGTGTTTGGACTATTTTTTTTTCATACATTTGACATACAAATATAAAACTCTCAAAATATTGTTGCTATTTTTATTTATGAAGTCAATTATGTCTTACAGATTTTTTAATAATAAAAGAGATTATGTGTTTATCTATATAGTTACTTTGACTGAAGAACTTAAAACCTTTGTGTAGATCTATATTTTCAACCGTAGAATTTATCCTTCCTCTTAAATGATTTCCTTTTAAATTCTTGTAATGTGAGTCTTCTGATGATGAATTCAGTCAATTGTGAATGTCTTTAAAAGTCAATATTGGACTTCCAGGAAGATGGCAAACTAGTAAGACATGGGAATCTCTTCTCCAGAAAAATAGCTAGAAAACAGGCTGCAACAGCCCTGAAAAAGATCTTCTAGGGTTTAGGACAGCAGGTGAAGGCTGCACACCACCCAGAGGAGAGAGGGACAAAAGAGGGAGATTGTATGACAGAACCATGAATTGGAATCAGCAGCGGCTGCTGCTCCTGGCACACTCCCCCACACTAAAGACTGTTTAGAATTCTCAGTTCTCTGGGCCTGAAACTATAGACAAAGGGGGCTCCAGGGCTCTACCACTCCAGGAAAGGGGAGAGAGAGGGAAACAGCCTAAGGCTGACTCAGATTCTGTACCACAAATTTGGGCTGCAGTGCCCCACAGACCCCTACAGGCCAGATGGGACCACACAGCGGTTTGCCCTGGGAGTCGATGAAGGACTGGGGAAATTCAACCCTCACAATCTCCCTCTTTTCTAGCCTGGACTAATTGTTGAGGACTCCTCAGGAGAGGGGAGAGAGGACCTTGGGCTGACTTGGCTTTTGACACACAGGTTTGGTCTGCTGTCTCCCAAGTGCCCTTCCAGGCTGGGTAGGGCTGCACCATTGTTTGCCTTGGAGTCTGAAAGGGGCTAAAGATATAAACCTCCCAATCTCCTCCTCTACTAACAGGGACAGATTATTGAGGACTCTGAGGGGAGTGGAAATATTTCCTACCTGGGAAAAGGGAGGGGGCTTACAGAGAAGGCTGTAGAACTGTCTCAGAGAAAGTTTGAATTACAAGGCTCCTAGCCTCCAAACAGGAAGCTCTATCACATTGATTTGGTCTGTGTTGCAATGAAGACACTCTGACCAGGCAATGAACTGAGAACTGCCAAAGAGCATCATCTCCTGGCAGACCAAGGAAGTACATATAAGAAAATTAAAAATAAGTAGGAGAGACTTTTCCTGGCCTCTATAGTCTCCCTACCCAAGGCCCTATGAAGGAACTCTACAACCAATTACTGGGTCCAGTGCCCAGTTTTGAGCAACCAGCAGGACAATCCTAACAATCCAGGTCAAGTCAAAAATCAAAGGGCTGTGGTAATTCACAGCCTCCTGCCACTAAATCCCTATAAAAGGCAAAGAGATTGAGCATCTGAGTAAACTACATCCTAACCATATGCATAAACACTAGCAATAAATTATGAGCCATACCAAGAAAATAGAAGACATGGCCCCAAAAAAGGAATACATCAAAGTCCCAGAAGAGATGCAGAATTTGAGAGAACTAATCAGTGAGATGAGCATAAATTTCCAAAATCAAATTAATGAATTGAAAGAAATATAGTTAAAGAGAGAAATGACATCAAGAATACATTGAGACATAGTGAGGAAGATGGCATCAGTTTAGGAGGGCACTCGCTGACTCTCTCTCTGTGAGGATAGCTGATTGAGGACAGGGTTCTACCTGGGGGTCTGTGTTGTGAGAGCATGGAGCGAGAAGCTTGGGACATCTATCTGGAGGTAGCTCGATGGCATGTATTGCTCAGTAGAGATTCATGAGTTTTAACCCTGCCCATGGAGATTAACACAGATGGCTGATCCCTATCCTCAGGGAAAAAGGCTGGTTTGAGACAGGACTCCTGCCGGCAACCTGGTGAGAGGGAGTGTTCTCCAAGAGTGGGAGGGCTCTGACAAAAGGTTGAAAAGGGTTTACTTTCTGTGGATTTGCCTGCCCGGACCCCTCATAGCTTTGGGCAGCAGATAAGCCAGCTTGAAGCACTGCCAGGCTGAGAAGAGAGGGAAATCTACTGAGGAAGCATGATTTACCCAGCAGGCTGGTGACACTGAGGCTTGGTTTCAGAGGGGGGTGGAGTCAGCCAATTTTACCATTCTGCATGGACAAGCATCAGAGCTTCAGCTCCCCTAGGGAGGCCAGGAGATGGTAAGAGCTTGATTAGTTTCCGCAAGACTTTTTATTGTCCCCTTGGTGAAGGGAGTGGTCTAGAAGAGGACTTCTTTTGGGTCCCTTATTTCACCAAAAAAAAAAAAACGGAAAACCAAACAACAAAAAAACAGAAGACAGTCACTTTAAAAAAATAAAACATGAATTTTTCTTTTTAACTTAGTTTAATACAATTGATTGATAAACACAAGTAGGCTGAGAGGTTCCACAAAGGTGCAAGAAGGAACTCTCTTCTTCATTAGATTTGTTTGACTTCTTGCTTTTGTGGTTGTTTGGTTTTTCTCTGTTTATTTGTTGTCTCTTGCTTTTTTTTTCCTTTTTTCTCTCCCCCTTCTTTTTTCTTTCATTTTTTTTTAAATTAGGTGCTACAAGCTTGTCTCTTCTTTGTTGTGCTTCTTCTTGAGTGATTTCCCATTCCCTGTCTATATTAATTTTGTATCCCAAGCTATCTCTTTTCCTTCCTTCATGTTTCTGCCTTCTGTTTTCTGTTGTTTGGTTTTTCTCTGTTTATTTGTTGTCTCTTGCTTTTTTTTTCCTTTTTTCTCTCCCCCTTCTTTTTTCTTTCATTTTTTTTTAATTAGTTGCTACAAGCTTGTCTCTTCTTTGTTGTGCTTCTTCTTGAGTGATTTCCCATTCCCTGTCTATATTAATTTTGTATCCCAAGCTATCTCTTTTCCTTCCTTCATGTTTCTGCCTTCTGTTTTTTGTTGTGGTTCTTACATACCACATTTTTTCATTAGCCCACAACTTAAGGTGTCAATTTCTATTCTATCTATTTGGTTTTCTTCTTTTTTATTAATATTAACTTTTTCCTTTCAGCCCGTTCTTTACTCTTTCTCTCCCTCCTCATCATTCTAGCCTTCTAAATCATTACATATATATTCCTCTATTTAGTTTCCCAGTCCATTGTAGGTACTCCAATTTTTCTCTTATTACTCTACACTGCTTACATGAGCTAAATATTCATTTCACTAAGTCTTATACAGCCCCTCTTCTAATTTTTATGAATGTTACTATTATCTTTCTTCCTTTCTCACATCTTTCGATTCCTCTGACCCTATTCTTTGCATTCAAGGGAATATAGAAAGAAGCAAGGAAATAAAATAAGAAGAACAAAGTCTCAAAGAGAAAATGGAAAAAACACAGAACCACCAGCTAAATAAAACTCTAGAACACAGAGAGAAGCTAATCAACTGAATGAAGCCATAAAGATAAAATGATGACTAGAGGGCAACAAAAAATTACAAACCACCCTGAGAAACAGGAAGACATGGACTAGTCCAATGAACAAAGTAAAAACCATGAAGAGAAGCAGAACATGGAACAATTAATCAAAGTTTCCAAACAAATATCATGGACCAATTTAATGAAGTGAAGGAAGAGATTAAGGATATTAAAAAAACACTGGGATAATATACTAAAGAAATTGTAAACATACGAAAAAGATAACAGATATAATGGTGATCAATAGCACAATCCAAGAAAACAAAATGATGCTGGATTCACATAACCGCAGATATGAACAGGAAGAAGAAATAATTAGTGATGTGGAAGACAATACATCTGAAATCAAACAGATAGTAGAACAGATAGACAAAAAGATAGAAAAAATTGAGCAGGGACTCAGGGATTTAACCGACAACACAGAATGAACAAACATACGCATTATGGGCATCCCAGAAAGAGAAGAGAAGGGAAAGGGAACAGAAGATGTGTTGAAGGAAATAATGACTGAAAACGTCCCAACCCTAATGAGAGAGATGGATGTGCAGATCCAGGAAGCACAGTGCACCCCAAACAGTATACATTCCAACAGGCCAACTCCAAGACATATACTTGTCAAAATGTCCAACACTCAAGACAAAGAGAAAATATTCAAGGCAGGAAGGGAAAAGAGAAACATCACATACAAGGGAAGCACAATAAGATTAAGTGCTGATTTCTCATCTGAAACCATGCAGGAAAGAAGACAGTGGTATGACATAGTCAACGTACTAAAAGAAAAAAACTTCCAGCCACAAATCTGGCAGTTTTGCTTCTATCCAGCAAAACTGGCATTCAGAAATGATGGAGAGTTCAGAACCTTGACAGATAAACATAAATTAAGAGAGTATGTCAATAAGAAACTTGCACTTCAAGAAATACTAAAGGAAGTTGTAGAAGTTGAAAGGAAAAAACAAGGGAGAGAGACTTGGAGGAGAGTTTAAAAACAGCTAAAAAGACAAAAACAGAAACAAAACAACATATGACATACATTAACCCAAAGAAAAAAATGGCTGAAGTAAGAAATTTGCTGTGAGAAGTAACACTGAATTTTAATGGTTTAAATTCAAACATCAAGAGAGGCAGATTGGCAGAATGGATGAGGAAATGTGATCCATCTATGTGCTGTCTACCCACCATCGACCCAGAAATTCAAAGAAGCTGAAAGTGAATGGCTGGAAAAAAATTTTACAAGCTAAAAGCCAAAAAAGGGCAGGAGTAGCTACTCTAATATCAGAAAAAATAGATTTTAAATGCAAAACTATTGTGAGAGACAAAGATGAAAACTATATATTAGCAAAAGGGGTAATCTCTCAAGAAGAGAGAACAATCATAAACATTTATGCAACTAATAGGGGTGCCTCAAAATACATGAGGCAAACTGTGGAAAAACTAATTCGAGAAATAAATGCCTCTGCAATTATAGTGGGGGACTTTAATACACCATTATCATCTTTAGTCAGAACATCTAGACAGAGAATCAGTAAGAAACAAAGACTCTGTATAATACATTAGAGGACCTGGACTTAATAGACATATACAGAACACTACACCCAAATACAGCAGAATTTACATTCTTCTCGAGTGTACATGGATCATACTCCAAGACAGACCACATGCTAGGCCATAGAACAACTCTCAATGAATTCAGAAAGATTGAGATTATACAAAGTAATTTCTCTGACCACAATGGAATGACATTGGAAATCCCTAAGGGTCAGAGAAACAGATAAGGCATAAAGATATGGAAGTTAAACAATGCACTCTTAGACAAACAGTGGGTCAAGGAATAAATCTCAAAAGAAATCAGTAGCTATCTTGAAACTAACGAAAATGACAACACAGAATATCAAAACCTATAGGATGCAGCGAAAGCTGTCATGAGAGGGAAGTTCATAGCCATAAACACATTTATTACAAAAGAAGTAAGAGCTAAAATTGAAGACCTAAGTGCATACTTGGAGGAAATGGTAAAACAACCATTACATATTACAAAGCTACAGTGATCAAAACAGCATGGTACTGGCATAAAGATAGACACATTGATCAGTGGAATGGAATTGAGGACCCAGAAATAAACCCTCACCTATACAGTCAACCAGTTTTTGACAAACCTACCAAGCCCACGCTAATGGGAAAAAACAGTCTCTTCAACAAATGGTGTTGGAAGAACTGGATATCTA
>JAQZBX010036415.1:0-24171 GCA_029593785.1 Cabassous unicinctus
TTGAGGGTCCCAGAGAACCCATGCTTGCATTTCCCCTTACCCACCTGGTCACATGCAGTGAAATTTTAACCTTCCTTATCATTGCTCCTTCTGAGAGCCTGTTCTATAACAAGGGTCACTTACACAGGATACCATGAGTCATGGGCATCAGTACAAGTTTCAATGCTTTTTGCTATTTTCTTCTATCAAAACTCTAGGTCACTTACATTGAGGGAAACCTTCTGGGTACATTGTCAGTAGCTCTCATATAAGGTAGATGAAGTTAAAAACTCAATGAATTCTGGAAATACTTGTGTTCCATGTGAGGATTTCAGGTGAGACATTGGTGATATTGGAAATTTATCACTTGTATTGACATCTAGAAAGTGGCATTTAATAGTTGGGAAAAAAACACGAAAAGAGGATTCTGAGTAACTCAGGTGAGGAAAAGGAAAAGTGGAAGTGAAAAGTAACAAAATTTGGTTAGAAAGTAGGGAGTGTATGAGTGTGAGACATCTGCCTGAAGGCAGATGAGCCCCAAGCAGAGGTGGTTCTACAGAGAAGGAAGGAGTGGCAAAACAGTGGCATGAAAAGAGACCGTGAGGGAAAAATGAGTTAGAATAGAAAGAACGTGAAAATGCTACCATTTTTCTTGTCCAACATTAATAGGGAACAAGCTATTTTGTACAATTCCATAATAACACTGTATTCCTAAAGAACCAACCATTCAAGGCTGAGCAAATTGCAAGGCTAAATAATTCTCTAACTGATAAGAAAAGTTTGTACATACAGCTGGCCCAGGATAGCCTCCAAGTCCTGCTCCTGCTCCTCCAGCCTTGACATCATATGAATCAAACTGAGGAGAATAGTTCTGTAGCAAAGAGATCAGTCAGATATGATCATCTTGATATCATCGTTCTTTTCAAAACCATTTAAGAGAAAACATGTTGAACATCTGCAATTCATGGAGACAGTTTCTGCATGCCAGCGGATGTGATATGTATTAGGTAATGCCCAAAATTTTCAGCTAACTGTATGCAATACTATTCCTAAATAATTAGTAAAACAAGTAAAATCCTCGTCCTCTGACTTCTAGTTAACATACCTAGAAGGTTCACACAAAATAAACATCCCTATGGGAAATAAGCACAAGAATAATAGGAAGGTTATGTGCTTATTAGATTTATTTGGAGCTTGTTTTAATTTGAGTTCTGGATTCTGTTTGATTACTAGGATAGGAATAATTTAGATTATATTCTTCACATCATGCTGAACCGATTCTTGAAAAATACCTTTTTAATATCATAAAGATTTATGTGCAAGTGTTTTCTAATTTTTTCTAACTCCATGCAGCAGAAATTTAGTTAGTTTGTTTGTTTGTTTTACATGCAGAGTTGGTTGGTTGACATGGTTTTCGGGTTGAGCAGGGTATGTTCTGATAGCTTAGCAATAGTAATTGTTAGGCATGAATAATCCTGTTGACTTGAAGTCCATAAAGCATGTTAACCCCTTTTCAACTGCTTTTTGTCCACACTTTCAGAGGGTCTACCATTAGGGTTAGAAATAGGTACAGCTGCAACAATTCACTAGGTTAATTCTTTAGCAGATTGAAGGTTCACTTCTCACACTTAGTGCATGTGTTATCTATCTGCTGAGAAGTTGGGAAATTTTGCAAGGATATAGATAAGCCATAACATTAGCAGTATAAGGAAAAGCAAATGTTGGTATAGCATTTAGAATTGTGCCCAGCACATGCAAGCACTGAAAAAGAATTTTTTAAAATACATAAAATATGAGAACAGACATAGGGAACTCACAATAGTGAAATATAATATATAGGCTAAAGGAAAGAAGATTAGTTTTAAAGGGAGAAATCTTTTAGTCCTGTAATCTATTACCTGAGTACCAGTAGGGCATGATTCACAGATTCCAGGGGGGCCGGGAGAACCAGGGGAACCTGGTTGTCCAGGAATCCCAGGACTACCATTTCTTCCAGGAATCCCAGGAGGACCCTAAAATTTAAAAGAACAAAACAAAAAACCAGAGACAGAAATAAATAAAACAGTAAAATGTCCTATGATTCAGAATAATTATAAGAGTGTAGCTTCTCTGCTTTATAATTTGGGGAATCATTATGTGATACAATTTCTTGGGAATTAATACATTTTATTATGTGAATAATTTAAATGTATTTCTTTCTTTTGCATATTGACCTATAGTTTAGCTTTCAAACCACCAAGGGGGTGGAAGATATATATGAAGCTTTGGAAATTTGAATCTTTACATGTAAAATTATGGAATCTAAGTCATATTGTTTTATTCAAATATGTGGTACTAAAGGAAATGTATGAATGATGAAAGTTCAAATCTCGGGAAGATATGAGAAGAAAAAAAGAAGAAAAAAAAAACTACTCCTGGAATCATTAGCATTCCGCTCATTCCACTGAAGAATGTTTACTTACTGGATCTCCCTTGGGGCCTTGAGGTCCTTGACCATTTATAGGGCTAGTAGGCTAAAAAATGAAAAAGATAGGAATTAAAGAAGACAAAGGAAAATCTTTCCCATGAAGTGTGCCCTAATTTGCACATTTAACCCAGTTCACAATTAATCCCTAGTTTTAAACTAGAATGTTTACCTTTTATTTGTAATACCAACATATTTGTTTCACAGACATGATTCATTTCCTCTTAGGTTGTTAGTGACCAAGAACAACTAAATATCACATATTTTTATGGCAAAGAATCTATCCTTAAGCACTGAGAAGGAAACCTTTCTTTAAAATTTGTAACATACTATGTACTGTCACTTGATTTCACCACATGACATTTCACATCATCTATCTTCTTGCTTTATGTTTGTGTCTATCACTTAAATTTACCAGATTCCTCATAGGAAATATATTACTGTTGCTCAAGAGCTAGAAACATTTCTTTTTTGTTCTATGAAGTGACATAATAAGCAGAATTGGGTGACTTCTGTATTTATATCTATCTTGAATGTCAACTAGTAGTGCAGATAAAATTTCCATTTTAATTCATTTAAGACCCTAAAAATAATTTGGTGCAAATGATTGTAGAATATTTTCTGTTCAGATTAAACCTTGGTTTCAGTAGGGCTGAAACTATACCTCAAATAGGCATTTTATTTCCAATGTAATTTCTTTTCCTAACTTTCTAATTGAACACCTACCAAAGGAAATCTAATGCTTGTATCATTACTTTTTCTCAATTGGTATGGTCCTTCAGAATATTTAGGAAATACTGGAAGCGTTTAGACAATGATGTTTGTAGTGACAACGTCACCAGAGGCAATTTGAACTAGAGTTATTTTCCCCAATGTACTTGGACCTGTCATTAAGAAATAAAATACCAGGTTCAGCAAAATTTTTACTCATAAGCAAGATACCCCAATGATATTGGAAAATATCTTTGGGATCAGAAATATCTGTTAAATGAAAGTGATAATTTTATTATCAAGAGGGATTAGCCATTCATGACTCTTAAGTGCCTATTGAATTTTTTATGCATAAATACACAATGAACGTGAAGTTTGCAGAAGTGTAATTTTTCTATATACTCACAGCTGTTGGAGGCTGTGGGCAAACTGGACAACATTCTCCAAATGGGATCTCTGGGTTGAGACAGTCTAATGCTTGTTCGTCACATATTATGTCATCGCAGAGGACAGATCCTGAGTCACAGACGCATATTTGGCATGGTTCTGGCTTCCAGACATCTCTATCTGCATAGGACTGACCAAGATGGGAGCATTCTCCTTCAGCAACTGGAAAAGAAGTTAGATAACATCATGTTTTCTTATGTTTTGCTGAAATGTGACTTTTGTGATGCGGCCATAACTAATTTCAACAACCAAATGAAAATAGATGCTCTTTGAATTTGAAAATGGTTGTCTCTCTTTTGGCAGCTTAGCAATACTAAAAATATATGCACAACCGTTGATGTTAATTTGGGGTAAGAGATTAAACACACTACTAGAAAATCCACTTAAAGAAGAAAGAATCTTTATTAGAGGCTCAATTGGACATCTTTTGATCTGATTTTGTTTCAAGTAGAAAGGATGGATTTTCATTTTATATACAGGCCTTTCAAAAGCATTCCCTATCACTTTTAATATTTATCATATTTCTTCCATATTTGCTACAAACCAGAAGAAACTTAAAACTATCACTTATGAACTTTCAGCACAAAGGCTTGGTACTTACTTAGATTTTGACCATACACTTAAATCACTTTTTAAAATGTAGCAGTTCAAAACAGAAATACTTTGAAACAAACAATTTCTTCTTTATTTCATTAAACTAATTTGTGAGCATACTTATGCACAAAAAAAGCCCACAAATTGAATTACCAAGAAAATTATATTTCCTTTACATATTTTGCTAAGTAGTAAACGATTTCTTAAACTATCATCAATATTTGTCAGCATCAATATTGGCACACCATAGTAAATTTTCTTTAAGGTTAATAGGTTTTAAAATATTTTTTGAGTAAGAATTTAACACAAATGGAAACTACATAAGCACCTAAACATTTATTTCTTAATTGTTCAATTGAAAATAAGCCCTTCTACCCAATTGCTATCCTTTGCTTTAACAGTAGATGGGAGCATAAAACAAAAAAGATGAGTTTACTACTAACTTTGAAGACTCTGGCTTTTATTACCTAGTTGCAAAATCCAGAGAAAAACTGAAAAACTCTTGGCAGCATAGAAACTCTTTTCAGATTTTCCTAGGAAAACTTTTAACAAAGCTTATTATATATATTGAATGTCACATCAACCTCTGTTGAGCATTAGTAGGTCAACAGGTATGACATAATATATAAAATATCCTATATTGATATAAAGAGGTCTTCAATTCACCAAAAAGGGTATTTTGTTTTTTTAAACAAATATTGGCAAGGAATAAGTAAAAATAATAGGGAAAAATATGAATCATGACCATGCATATTTGTGGCTTAAAATGGTCAAAATTTTGCCTCAACCAAGATTTTAGACTTGCTTCCTAATTATATGTAAGGTACTGAAATTTCAGCTGCTACTAACAATGAATCAGCTTGGGGTTTGCCAAAATAAAACCTGGTCTCAATTCTTTAAGCATTAAGTGTGGATTGTGGCTAAATACAAACTTAGTTCTTGAGTATTGCTATAATAGTTGCCAGCAATTGAGTAAATAAATAATAATTTCTAAACATCTGCAAAACTTTTGCAAACAAGAAATAGTATACTGTTGAGTATTTTTGTATTTTCGTGAAAGTGATATTTTGTTTTATCAAAGTTAAGATCTTTGAATTGTTTGCTGGAGTAAGCCTTTTTAAGAGGAAGCAAGTAATTTAACAACTACACTTTGTGGGCCTTGTAGCTAAGAGGTCTTTGAGTGGGTCCTGAGATTTTTCTATCTGGATAATACACACAGCCATAAATATTATGTTTTTAAATTCTTGTTTCAATCTCTTCTCCATAGAGGGAGTAATAATGATTTAAGTTTATGTCTAAATACTTTGGGCTTAGAGGCTTATTTGATTAAGAAGTTCATGAAAAAGGAGTATTTCAGAACCTATAGACTACAGAGAACCAAAATTGTCTCTATTTCTCATTTCCCTTTATGTGTGAAAATACAACTTTAACAATCTTGGGTAGTAGCCTCAATTGATTTTGCAAGTCTAAAAATCCATTCTTAGGGATTCTTAGGCGTGTAATAATTTTCCAGTGTGGTCTACAACTAACAAAGGAAAGCAAGATTGCTTCATTGCAATTTAAACAGGCAAGAAAGATTTTGTTTATTTAGATATGTTATTCTTGTTCCTCATTCATGTTCAAAAAAGATATATGAGAATATCAGAAAGAAATATTGTCTAATCTTTTAAAGGAGAATTTCTTTATACATAGTGAACATAAAAGTCAAATGCCAAAATACTTCAGTGCAAGTGAAATAGGTCTATTTGAATGGTGCTATGGAAGATATGTCTAAGAAATGAAAAAATACTCTTTCTCATATTATAAAGAATAGTAATATAAGATAGGCATTTAACTCATTTGTTCTCTGAGCAAAATTGAGATCTTATATTTAAGAACCATATTTATTGATTTGCAAAAAAAGTTTTGAAAGTTTTAATGAGATAGATTGTATGGTAAAATTTTCTGAAGTGCATTCATTGATCTTTGTGTTGGTCTCACTTTCTTAAAATTAATCATCTTAAAACTTTCTTTAAATAGCTTTATATACAATGTTCCTGCAGATTAGTTTCAGATCAAGATTCCAAATAATAATTTGAATTTTAAACTTTGTCCCCCCTGAAATATGATAAGTTTGTACTAATGATTCCTTCAGCACTTGGTCAGTGAGTGCTTTTTATGTTTTACACAGTGCCTGTGATATAAAAACTAGCTATTGAATATTAATGGCACATTAGAGACAAATGAAGCTATGGCTAAATTTAGGTTCAAGCATCTCATGGTTTAAATATCTTCTCTTCCTATGTTCTTAATCTGCCTTGAAATTAACATAAACTTTTATTTTCTGTGGATTCATACCCCTGTGTTTATATCTCATTGAGTGTGTCATCATATTGCTAGAAGCACAATATTTTCCATTTCTTGTGCAAGATAATAAAGAAATAAGTGCAATATTGGCTTATTAAAAAGTCAAACAAGAATTTGTTGGAAATAGATTAAACCCAATCCTATGTAAATGAAAATTGTCATTAGGCTCTTGTTTCTAAAATTTAGTAGAAAAAAATGTATTGTTTTTTTTCCTTCTGACTTACTGATGACAGGTAACATGGCATATGTATGCTGTGCTTTACTTTCGAGAGTAAAGTCATGTTATTCTAAGTAATAGAAGGAAGTTGAATTGCTTGAAAAATAAGAATGAATGAAACATTGTTTATTGGCATAGCTTATTTATATCTATTTTGGAAGAAAATTTTCTCTCCCCAAAAAGTCAGTTAGTAGAAATTGTGGCTGAAAGTCAGACCTTTTTCTGCTGCTCTTCCTCAGTTGCCTTGATTGAAAGAATAGAGAGTTTTGTGCTGTTTTGTCTAATTTATTGCCCTGTTCATGACAAAATATGGTTGACAATCAATTCTACTGTAAGCTAAACCTCTTATGTGGATATCTTATAGTCCTCAGTTTTACTACCACAGCCTAGCTATGTTTGGGGAAATAATTGCAGAGTCAAGGAAAAGAATGTTTTATTTTCAAGAGGAACAGAATGCTCTAGTTAGTCACTTGTAGCATTTAGAAATGGAATGGAAGATAGAATTCATAAATAGTCCTTTCATTATATTCTTTCTTTTCCTTACATATCTCGATTCTAGAGCAGCTTAGATACAAATAAAAGTACTTTTACAAAAATATTAAATAAAAGGCAAATAATATTTTTACTACTGGACAAATTAATGGATTTTCCAATTCTTTTATTGTTTTTGCTTAAACTAAGTCCCCCATTCTAACTTATTATTTATTTTACTCTACCTCTCATGTCATTTGGTGTTTCTGTTCCTTATTAGAAACACAGTTCTGAAAGAGTTTCATTAGTGGTCACGCAAGAAATGAATTAGACTAAATAAGCTCCTTGCTAGGATCTAAATTACAAAACAAAATGAAGCTACTAAATTACAAAACAAAATGAAGCTAGAACATGAGGCAATCCAGTCTAAGATTCTTTTATTTCCTAGTTCTGTTTTGGAACTTCAGAGAAAAATAAAGCCAAGTAACATAATTTTATATTTTTAGATGTGCTTAAAGCTTTCTTTCTTTCTTTCTTTCTTTTTTTTTGCTTCCATTCTTCAGGTGTTAGCCCATGTTGACTTGATAGCGTTTAATTGTTGTGTCTAAAAATAAAGCAACTTATGTATGCTTGTTGTGGTGACGTTTTTGGAGTAAAAACAATGTGCTCTTAAACCTCCAGCTAAATTGTTCTTTAACTTGACTGTCAAATTTAGTTTTTTCTTTTCTCTTCTTACTGAATTCTTATCTGAAGAAAGGTGTTATTTAATCTAAAAATCTAAAACTAAATGTAACACATAAATTATAATAACATTTCCCATTGCTTTGGAAAGTTAAATATTTTGTAAGTATGAATGTAGAGAGTTCACATAGTTTCCAACTTAAATATGCTCAGCTGTTGAATGATATTAATGTGTGTAAAATATCAATTTTTTAATTAAATATGTTTTTGCTGCCTACATTTTGTTGGGGAGATCTTAAAATATGTTAGATGAGTAAACAAAAGGGACTTTGTGATTATACTAAAAGTCATTTATTATAGGCTTTGGATGGAATGTTTGATATGTGAATATATCTCAAAGTAGATTCTGTTTATTCTTGTCCCCACCAAAAAAACCTGACTTTATAAATCATCATTTCTACATGTTTCCCTGTTTTATTTTTATAAATATATGATATTTATAAATCCAGGTAAAACTTTCCTTTAAAGTGCTTAATATTTTATGTTGCCAAAAATCATTATAAAATTAGAAAATTAAAACTATCCTGTATCTAATAATCAGAAATTGCATCTATAATATAATTTGATTAGTGCCAAATTATGAGAACGCTGAAGAAAATATCTTTTTACTGTTCTATTGCAATTGGCAAGCATCTTTAGATTTTGCTTTTGATGACCAAAATTTTACATCATTTTTATCATTAAATCATTAAGTACTTTAATTCCTTCCTAACAGTAAATTTATTGACTAGTGTTAATAAAAGTAATACTATTCAGCGTTTGCATAATACCTCTTATGTTGTAGGCACTGATCTGAGTGCTTTGCCTATCTGCTTTACTTAATTCTCTCAGGAGCCCTGGGAGATGAGTGCTGTCATAATCCTCATAACTCAGATGAGGAAATCTGAGACACAGAGATTAAGCAATTTTCCCAAGGTTACACAGTACAGGGTGAAGCTAAGATTTGAACCTAGAAAGGCTGTCTTTAGGTTTGATACCATAACAGACTTCATTCTATTCCCTTTCTGCTGTAACAAGGGCTGCATAGGACTAAAGTGGCCAACTTTAAAGTTCTGTCCCATTATGGTTTGTAAGCCCAGCAAGGTTCAAATCAGATTCTATGGTTTGTAAGCCCAGCAAGGTTCAAATCAGGTTTTGAAGAGATAACAGTTTTCTGCAACATGTCTTCTATATCTGATCTCAAAGCAGGAAGATACCCTCTGGAGTTGAATTCTATTGTTTTTTTCCTGACCTCATGAAAAAGAGTTAAATCTCCAAGGCCACCCTGACAATACCCAAACCACCAACAGGATTAAAGTGTTACTCAGAAACCCAGACTACATTTTACTATCTACAGAAATGTAGAATTCTAACAACATAAAAAATTACAAAACAAAAACAACATAACATAAAAAACAAAAATCAGATGAGGCTTCTATAACCAATGCAAAAAAACATGTTTAGGATAATTCACTAACACATTGAATTTCAGAAAATATTGTTACAAAATGATTCATAATAATGAATTTCTATCTTCATTTGAAGTTCCCTCCTAAGTTTGGACATTATGAACATGATAAGCAACTCCATGTGAGTGTTTCTCTGATTTCACTGTTTGTCATCCTTCACCCTAAATACTATAGAAGACAAAGTTTCCGAAAAATATATGCCATTTTACTAAAGCAATTATATCTCAATGCTAGTTTTCAACGCAAATTTAACTTTCAATAGTTTCTGGGTCTCTGTCTTTGAATTTTACATCTTTTGAACATTTAAATTTTTGTCCCTCTCCCTGAACTTTTCATTTCTTTATTAAATTACATTTTAAGTGGCAGTTCTTGATCTCAGTCATGGAAAATACAGGGATTTATTAGTTAATCTGAAAGGAATCCATTTCTGCTGTGTTTTCATTAAGCACAGACAGAAATGCTAGTGGTTAATGTAATGCTCCAAACTGCAGCTAACAAATGATTTGTGTAAAAATAACCATCTCATTTTTTCCGTTGTCATCTTGACATGAAACATGCAAAGTTTTCCCCTTCAAAACTGGATTTTTTAAAACTTTTTTTTTTGGACTGTAGAAAACAATGAGTCTGAGCTTTATCCAGGGAAAACTGTTTTACAGGAAACAGTTCACTGAGAAGTTTCCAGAAAGTTATTGTAGACCTGGAAACTTTACAAATGTTCCTCATGTCCAAACAAAGGCAATAACATCTTTCATCTTTAAAGCTTTAAGTCTTAAGCAATCCACTTTAATCACTTCAAGGCGATGATATCATTTGATGTTAAAAATAAAAGAACTGAGTGGCCTAAATCTTTGGAACTCTGCACTAAGAAAGAGTCATCCATAATGACAACCATGTAGTTTGGGTAGATGACACTATTTCCTCTGAACGACAATTCTCAGGTTGGCATGTGACTCTGTAGGTGTGGATCGGGGGCTTTTCTGAGAATCTATCTTTTAGACTCAGCTATACTCTTGGCAAACTCATAGGCAACAGTTCTTGAGTGTTTTTTTTTTCCTAATCAACCTGTAGATAAGACACCAACAGAGGAATCTGAATTAGTAAAAGGCATGTAATCATAGTTTTTCCTTCTTTCCAGAATTGTTCCAGTGGCTTTGTTCTCTTTTATAATGCTGAGATGTTTAATTCCAGAATTATACAGAACATCAATTTATTTACTGGCATTTACATTATCTGATGTTGTATACTTTCAAGGTGCTAAGGAAATGCAAGGTATCGTGAATGAAGAACACAAATTTTTGTATCAATAATACTTTATTTACTTACAATTTAAATTATCACAGAACTGAAAATAATGTCTGGTCAAATCATAAGCTGCTCAACCTCTTGTTTAAAAAATGATTTATCAATGCATAGTTGAGTATTAAACAAACAATAAAGATACACACTTTTATTCCCTTTGTAAAAACATTAGCTCATATATTTTCTAGTATAATATACACTATTTTAGTTTCTGCCTTCATTGACAAGTAGTTGCAAAAATAAGAAATTTCAGATACTCTAAATTTAATGTATGTTTTGTGTTCTCTTATTACCTAGGATTTAACAGAATTTTGGTTCTATTCTTAGCTGTCATTTCCTAGTTGTGTAACCTCAACTAAAGCACAGGATACATGTTACATAATTGACACTGGCTATATGAGCAATTATGAATTCTCTCCTTTTGACAGTACCATTGCTTCTAGTGGTTATTGACTACATTTTTTCATTAACTGAGCATGTTTAATTGTAGGGGCAATACAAAGCAGAAAGCTTGATTTTTACTGGATTATAATCAATTCTTTCTTTAAGCATAATGTAAAATAGATTCTCATGATATGTAATAAGGAACTGATTCTCTGAATCCATTTACAATTTCGAAATTTCAAAAAATTAAAGGCCCATGGTTCCTTTAGTGGAATTGTCAATGTAGCAATATATAGAGCTCAATAATTAGAATACATTTAATTAAAATAAAGTTTTTCTTCCTTCCTTAATGAAACAATATTGCTTAGTAGTATCTACCTATCTCTCCATCTAGTAAGTAGTGAGTAAAGTGCTTATGCCAAACAAGACTACTTTTGAAACTTGAAAAATATTCCAAAACTATTCATATTTGGGATTTTAAAAATGGCCATAACACTCAAGCTCATTTCCAAAAGGTTTTTTAATATTGTTGCTATTGTGTTTATGAGTGAGGCAGCATTTTGTCAATAATATGTTCATTTCCTTAGGAAAGCAGTATTTCATATTTAAAATTCACAATTTAATATTTTAAAACCTCATCGTAAAATACTCAGTCGAGCTATGTAACATTGTTGGCAGTTTATGTAAAATGGTAACTTGCTATCAGCCACTAGGTGGCACTTCCTTATGCTTAAAAATTTTCGTGTTTATAAACTACGGGAAATATAAAACAGACCACATTTCTCCATTGCTGGAATAAAAGACATAAACTAAGTAGAACTTTCACAAACTTGTAAAAGGACCAAAATCCTTTGTGAGGACACGTTTTATGCGCCAGGAAATTCCCATGAGTATATTGGATGTTAGGGTTCATTAGCGCTATGCTGTTTCTCTTTGGGTCTATTAAGGCAAATACAAGAAATCCATGGGCCAAAACTATATGCTTTCAATGTGCTGCATATTCATCTATCTCCTGTGACCTCCCCAAAGTAGGGAACAATAAGCTGAACAAAATCCCTTTCAGCTTCTTTTTAGCTTAAGAACACATAAATGTAAGAGCACAATTTCATATCTACTTAGTATTTTCTGTAGCTAAAGAGGAAAGGCAAAATAAAACAGTTGGGTGATGTAAAGATAATATAGGCATCAAATGCCTTTTTCTACTCTAAAGTTGGATTAGAGAAGAAAAAGAGTCATAGTACTTGTCAATGATTGTAACCAGTACAGAATTACAAATATTTTGTCAATATTTAGAACGAAAAACCAAAGGTTTGTATATTTTTCCATAAATGAGAACAGTTTTTTTTTTTCAGGAACTAGGAGAATTCAGACGCTTAGAAAAGGCCAAAATCTCTATTGGAATGGGGTGGCAATCATTTGTTGTCCTATTCAAAGACTGGGAGGTGGAGCATCTTATGGGAGGGACGGTATAGGGAGGAAAGCGGAAGATGGATAAGAGACAAGGTTGAGCTTCTAGGGAAAGATGTGGGGGAAGAAACAAGAGGAGAGAAGAAAGAAAGGAGATGGATGCTCAGAGAGGAACCCTGGGGATGAGAGGAAGGAGGGATGGGCCAAGGCAAGGGGGAGGAAAAAGATGAGGAGAGATGGGCTTTCCTGGAAGGGGGTGGAGTAAAGAATGGAGAGAAGAAGAGGAGGAGGACATCTAATGGAGCCAAAAGGGGTGGGCAGATGCAAGGGAGGGGCAGGGAAGGGAGTGGAGGGATGGGGGGGGGGGAGACCAAGAAAGGGAATAAGGGATGAGGGTGTTTCTTTTCTTTTGTGGCTGGGGGCTGCATATAACTCTGAAGAAATGCCATTGGGTGCCCCCCCCTTTACGTATATTACCTGTGAGGACACCAAAGATATAAAAAAAATTACTATATATACCATATTTGCCAAAACTATAGGTCTAAAATGTAAACATTTTTTATTATGTGCAAATAGAAAATGATGTGTAATGATTTCTTTTAGCTATCTTTGCATTTAGCATTCAAATATTTATTTGTATGGAGGTTTCTATTCTGATTTGTCACATTTTCACAACTATGAGGAACATATGAATCAGTAGAAATGTTTTCACATAATCAAATAATTCGGTAAGAGTTTTGTGGAAAATTAGAATATGAAAACCTTTACATGCTTTTATTAGAAAATAAACATTTCAAAGTCAAACGGTACTAATACCTTTACCTTGTTTGCAGAAAAGTCAAAACATTGCTGTTGAAAAAATATTTTTAAAATATTCTCTTCATTAATGCAAGTGCAGTTAAAAAGCAGATCATGTGGAGATTACTAGACTCTTAACAATATACTATTAGAAAATATGCATTAATCAACCATGCAAGCGCTTGAAACAGAATAAAAACAGGAATGATGAAATATTTTTTAACAGTTTGAATCCATTTAAAGACCGTTGACGATATTGCACTGTTGCCATTTTATAGAAGCATATTCAACAATTTTAATAAGGTATAGTATTTTTCTTTAGATCATTTTTAAAGCATGCTCTTTTTTTAAATGTGTTATCATTTTGGGAAAACAATGCTCAGTATTCTATCCTCACAAAGATTCCAGTATACAAAGGAGAACATAAAAGTATTACAAGAAACCAATAACTTCCAGACTGCCTAGGGAAGCATTCCAAGATGTTAACCATCCAGGAGGGTAGTTTTTCAAAAGCCGTTTTAAAAGTTTCCAGTGCCTTTAACATGAAAACAAGTTGATATGAGAACATTTTTCCTAAACAACCAGAGAACTTTCAAATGACAACATTTTAAAAAAAAACAAAGGTAAAAAAGCTCTCACGGTCAGTTCAGTGATTAACAATTGGAAGCAATAGAGGAAATTATCTTTTAGGAGACTGATTTCCTCCTTTTACCCAGTTGTAAAAAGAAGTAAAGACAAAAACCCCATAAAGTTTCTTGAAATCAGCACCTACTTACCTTCCTGTTGTGCCAAAATAACAGTGGGATGAAGCAGAGCAAGAAGTAACCAGGTCCCCTTTTGCACAAAGCTCATCATGTCTAAATATCAGACATGAGACTCTTTGTGCAAAAAGGAGAAAAGAAAAGCAGTTCAAAGTAGCACCATCAGTTGTTCCCTGCCCTTCAGCACCGGGCCCGTCATAAAACTCAGCCACTGAGATTCCTTTGCTTTGGCCTTAAATAGGAAAAAGTTTGGCTTCTCTCACTTTCCAGCCCCTTTCTGAAATATGAGAGCAGCACCCATCCCCTTAGCAGTAAAAGAAATGATTAATATTTTTTCCCCTTATAGAAGACAACCCACAAAGTTAGAAAAATACCACATCTGGAGCTTGTGTGTCTCTACTTAGGTATAAATTTTTTGCATATTTCAGTCACATATATGTTTATATAACTTTTGAGTATATTTTGAAAGTCTCTGCCTTGTGTTTTAATATAAGAATTAAATGCATGTATGCTTAATTTCCCCTCATAACATTGACTACATAATTTTGAGAAATTGTTTGATACCCATTTCTTGGGCTCTACAAATTTGCAAACCTTATCTTGCTAGAAAGATTTTGAAATTGGGATTTTGCCAGAATCCACCCAAATTCAACTTTAATAGGGAACAGTAAGAGATTAACTGAAAGAAAAGCCTCTGTTTGTCCCTTCCACTCATCCACCCACACTGGATCCTGGAAGTTAAATTTCAGGCAAATGTCACTTGAACTATGTTTGAATGGCATCCTAAAAGTTAAATACTTATCTATAGTTGTTTCCATGTCCCACAAATTTCTTTAGCTAGCCAAGCAGTGCTTTCTTATAAGATGTCAACTTTTTATACTGCTTGTGAAAGCTGGAACAGATTTTTCTAGATGAAATTCAGCCTTTTCATGTCTTGACTTTTTAAGAAACTGGAAGAGAAACAGCTTATCACATGGAATGGCAAAAGTACCAGAAGAAATTCTCACTTTCTCTAAATTAGCACAAACATTTCTAAACTTAGATCTTTAAATATATAATTTCTAGGTCCATATCAACACAGTTTTTAAATATATTTCTGGATGTAAGTGAAAATTCTGGATCATATTTGAAAGAAGAGCAAATACCCTATGTATCTAGGTCTTCAATAAATCTCTGCAGGAAAAATATGCTTTTCCACAGCCTAGTAATCAAGATCTTTCTTTATACCCTAATCATCAATCCATGATTCCTTCCTACATCTCTACATGTTACCACGAGCCCCTCAATTCTAGTCCAGGTGACCTTCATTTAATTTTCCATGTACAATTTAACCATGATTGTATCTGTGTGTGTGTACATAAAATTCTCCCTACCTCACACAAGTTCATGGAAGTCACTTCTCTAAGACCAAACTCCAAACTTTCCTCCTTAAGGAAATGATATCCTTAAAGCCAGTTTTCATCTTTTGCTTTCTCCCAATTCATGTTGCATGTATTTTCTCAGGTGTATATCTATTCTATAAGCATGAACAGACAGTGATACACTTGCCTCTCTATGTCCTAGTTACACTGAGCACTGCCCAAGATGTTCCAACGTGGATGACATCATCTGGTGACAGGAAAGGAGAACTGGTTGGACCAATCTCTTGTGCATCTTCTGATTTTAGCTTGCAAAGTCACCACCTGAGAAGAAAAACAAACTGTTGAATGGTCATGAACATAAGCTTTTCTATTGGACCATAGTGCAGATGCTGGGAAAAGAGACAATGTACATCTTCCTGTCCTCCAGCCACCTGCATCCTCTGTTTTTAAATTTTATTTGCTTGTTGGCAAACCAATTCAGAAACATGATTAGTTTTTTTTTTCTTATGGTATCTTGGCTCGTACATAAAAATTCATATTCTTGTATTAAATAGATTTCTCTTATAGTTTTTAGTTGTCAATAAAAGTTTAAAGTTACTGAATTTCTTCATTGGAATTCTTTTCAGGCATGGTGAATTATGTGTGTGATTTTAAAAATAATGCTTTGTATGCTCTATTTCAGGCATTACATCTATAATTTCTACTGTATTTTTGGTTTGCTCTAAAACTCCTTAGCCTTCAAATAAAAGTCTTATACTTGTGAGAAAAATTCATGCTTGATTGCAGGCATTTAAGAAAAGTTAGCTGATATTTTGCAAATAAAGGTATTGCTGCATTTTAAGATATTCATGAGAGACCTAGAGAACTCAAACTCCAGATTTTCCAATTTACCATTCTTCCTTACCCCAAGCACATTTTAATGGAAGATCTTGCACTAGGATCCTTTGCATTCTCAGTCCCAGATCCTATTCTTCCTCTCATGTCAAAATCCTTTCTGATATGGTGTTTAGATGGGTGTGGACCTGAGCTGGTGTTACGAATGGGTGAAATACACACACTGGTGAATCCTATTATGCAATTCAGGAGCTGACGTCATCACAGGAATCCAGATAAACATTTCTTTCTATACCTCTCTGCCTTCGCTGATATTTGCCAGGACACATACTCATGTCATTTTGCTCTTTGGACTGCATTTAGAGTTTTAACATGAATCTAAACACCTGTGCCAACTAAAGCACTGATTAATCTGGCTCTCCTTCAGCAAAGAGAGTGCTGGAAAGATGAGCCAAAACAAGGGAGTGGCAGATTATCAACCAAAAATTTAAATCTTTTCCAGTTCAGTGGAAAATGGAGCTTGGGAGAGCTGCACAAGCACAGCTGTGATTAACTCAGTAGGCCAGTGAATGTCAGCAGTGCTCTCTACAATAGCAATAAAAAAATCAATTAGGTCCATCATGAAAAACACATGTAGGAGCAGTATTTCAATCTCTTCTCTCTCTCTCTGTCTCCCTTGTTAAACTGACATGCAGGATTTTCTTTTTTAAGCTAGGAAGATGCTTTATTTTTATGGATATTTTCTATAAGAGTACAAATCACTGTAAGGCCATTTAAAAATTACAATATTCACTTAAAAACACGCTGAATCCATAGCAGAATTCCAGCCTAAAATAGGATAATTTACAATACAATTTTAAAATACAATGTGAATCGTCTCTGCTATTCCTCGGGAGTTGGATCAGTTCATTCAGCTTACATGGGTGCAATGACATTTGGAGGGTTGTATTCTCTTTAAAGGAATTTGAACAAATACCAGTGTACGTGAAGTAGAGCCAGAAATACGGTTGAAAATGTCACAATTGTAGTTGAAAGACTTGGGATTATCCAACAATAGAGATTTCCAAGATTGAGGCAATGCCATTGGAAGTGGAATGTAACAGTCAAGTATTTGAGCTATTACTACAACCAATTCTTCAAGACCCTTTACTTTCATTTCCTGTTAGTCCAGAGGTAAAGTTAATTGCCCCCTTATTTTTATTCCTGTAGAACTATATTGGAAATAACTTCTTGTTAGCCTAGAAGTTCTACTTTTGTAGAAGACTCAAATTTCCTTGAGATTTAGCAAAATGAAGTGTGCTACAATGTGCTCAGTTTAGAAACACCAAATATTTCTATTCCTATCTATTATTTTTCTTTCCTTTGCTGTTAAACCCTAGATTCTGCACTTTCGTCTTTGTATATTTCAGCTGAAAATAACCCCAAGATTGAACAGAAAGTTCAAAGAGGTTACACGACTCTCAAAATTACTCACTGGAATTAAACAGCACATTTTCCAAATATTTTTGCCATGTTTCCCACTTGGATTAGTCACCGACTATGGTAATGATATTTTTATGCAATTTAGGTATTGGGTGAATACAATTCCTAATTTTATTTGGCACTTAATTTTGTATTTTTTAAGTGGGGGATTCTAAAAGGATTCAGAGAAAGGGTAAAGTTGTAGAGCTAATGGCGAATTTTAAAAAAAATCACTCTTCTGATTTTTTTGCTCATCACAGATCTTTGGGTCATTTTAAGTATTGCTATAATAAAGTATTAAGTAAAAACTGACTCATTTGTACGAAATGATGATAAAATACAATCTTAGGACATGCAGGAGAAATCACATGTGTCTATGTATGTGTTTTTATATATATGTATATAAAAGATTTGAGCAAATAAAATCCCTTGGAAATGTCATAATATACATGTAAGAATAATTTGTATTTGTTATATCAACTTTTCTCCACATAAATGGATAAACATCAATGAATTTCCTCTGATGTGGATATAAACCTGCCAGATGAAATTTTATTTATTTGAAAGGCTACTTAAAGAAGGGGAAAGTACAGACCAGCATCTGTCAAAGATTCTGAAGTATTTAAATACTTAAGTTTTCATGATGATTTTATTTGCATCATACTTATTATGGTAATTATGTTTGAAAGTTCATAGAAAATTGGAATCCAGCTCATCACTTAACACATGGACTCATCCCTGAACAGTATGAATATTTTATCAATTTTGCCGCTATGGAGACACAGAGATGGGTTGCAACATCTTGTAGGAGTTCCCTATTGGGTCTTTAGTTAATTTAACCATTCTCATGCTGTAAATCCCGCTAGACTCTCTATCACATATAATTTGTCATCTGAGTCATACTTAGGAATTTTCAGCAATATCCAACACAGCTGCAATAGCTCTTCAAATATAGACAATTCTGTCTGAAGATAAAAAAGAAGGCCCAGATCACAATCTTCTGACAGAAGCATGAAATAGTCTAAAGCCAAACCAACTGAATTTGCATGCTTCAGATGGAGACTGATTTTAAGGAATAGCAATATTCCTTACGTTCAGGTATTCAATGGAGGTGCAGATTCACGTTCTTTTAAAGCAAATAATTTGTAAGGATACAGAAATTGAGAGCCTCACCAATTCCCCTCTACCAAAATAAATGGACTAAAAGTGACTTTTCCATGTTTAAACTAATCATGATCTTTCCTCCACACAGCCAACCCCTCTTCAGGTCAGCATTATTGTCATGTAAAAACTATTCTGCTTAATTGTCCGAAGACTTCATTTTTGTCTACACATCAAATCATGTTTAAAGAAGCTCTATATTTAGGTGTGTTATTGGTCAATGAAAAAGTACCAATATCAGCTTCTTGGTGGGAGGAGTTTATGGCAAATGGGCTTCTTTTGTTCCCAAGGTTCTAAGTGTTGTCCTTTGGGGCCTTGGCTTTTATATGACAATGCCCAGTTTCATAGATTTTATTTATATTTTTGTTTCTGTACTCATTTTATACCTGCTTATAGAACTTCCTTAAAAGCATTTCCTATCTCCCACTCATTTTTAAATTATGCAGAACAGTCCCTGTGTAGTACAAGCACAGTCCCTTGTACATAGTAGGTACTGATAAATGTAAAAAAAAAAAAAAAGGATGACACTGATTAGTGTGGTAGTGCCTAAAGTATTTTAGGCTTAATAATATAGGTGTTCTTTAAAGATTTATAGAACCCAACCAGGAATCAGTTTCTACCCTTCACCATTTTACAGATGTTAGATGCATTTCATGAAGTGATTAATGAACATAAACCACTCTTAGTAGGAAGTTCACACACAAACATTGTGCCATCGAGATTATACAAAGTGCTAATATCTGGATGATGATATCGAATAGATTAATATTGTTTTATTTCCATTCGCTCATGTCCGTCCACCTGCTCTATTCCCCACTCCACTCCAACCTTGGAGGCTAAGACTCTCTTAGATAATTCCTGAAACGCAATTCAACCTGATTCAGGCACTTGCCTGATTCTTGGCAAACTGAATGGTTCTTGTTTTCCAATTCCTCACCTATATTTATGTATTTATTTGCTCATGTTGTCCTTTGTTCTGAAATGATCTTTCAATCTATACTTGATTGTTAAGACTTAGTACAAAGATCACCTAATCTACAGAATCTCTCTAATCTTCCCTGTTAAATAATCCTCTTCCTCCTCTAACTTCCCTCATCTATACCTTACCCATGGCTCTTAGACCCCTTTAATTTAAAGCTTTTTATTTACCTAATTAGACTGAAAGCAACCCCAGGGTAAGATTCAAGTTTATTCATCATTTTATACCTCAAAGTAGCTATTGACATGGACTTCCATTTAGTAAGCAATTAATAAATATGCAATGGGATGTCATTTAAAACATGAAACACATAACACAACAAATGCATGTCAAGTAATCAATTTTCTTTGTAGCATTTAGAACTCATGTAATTTTCCAATAAGCTAATCATTCCCAGTATTTTCATCACTCAGACAAAGGAAGGTCATTCTTTCCAGCACAGGAGATCTTTGGATTTATAAAGGATTTTTTAAGCTTCCAGATGTTATGATTTATTTTTAAAATAGAAAACAAAACAAAACAAAACAATAGAACTGGTTAGCAAACAAATTGAAAGCAGTCAAACTCTGTGTTTACAGAAGTATCACAACAAGTAAGAGATCACTAAAAAAGACAATTTACAAAATGAAAAAAAATAAAAACAGGTAATTTTCCAGGTAATATAAGAGAGAATGGCAAAAGAGTTAAAAGTTAATTTCAAAATTAATTGAAATTATTGAACTTTAAATGTGTCACATTTTGACTTATACTTTTAAATAAAGGATAGCACATACTGAAACTTTCCCAACATCCCAAACAGAAATTCTGTGCCAACTGTTCATTAATGGATGGTAGAGATGGTAGTACAACATTGTAAATGTTTTTACACCACTGAGTCATATATTTAAATATGGCTAAAAGGGGGAAATTTTAGGTTGTAGATATGTTACAAGATTAAAATAGAAACAACAGTAGCATAGGACTGTGTAACCCTAATGTAAACTATGGTGTAGAGTTAATAGTACAATTAGAATAATATTCTTTCATCAATTGTAACAAAAGTACCACTCTAATGCAAGGTATTAATAGTAGGGTAATATATGGGAACTCTGTATTTTATGAATGATTTTTCCATAAACCTAGAACTTATATAATAAAAAAATCCATATAAATGAATATCATGAGAAATATGGTTCACAGAGTTCCCAGTGGTTTGTCTTAAATTATTTTCACTTCTCCTGACTTAATTTTTTTACAGTTGAAATTTTTAAAAAAAGGAAAAAAATCATGCAACGGATCAACTAAAGTATTGACATTTCCCTACCCTCCACAAATACAAACACCCACACATAGAAACATCTAAGATGAATGTTTAAACCATTGTTTTTTTATTGTTCAATTGGTTGATTATAAATTTCTTGGTGAATTGTGGAAGCTTCAATCTGCTTAGTTGAGTATGCCATGGAATACAGAGAAGTTAGATCATGGTATTCAAGACTTGTCCCCCTGTGTGCAAGAACTGGAATCCATTTCTTGGTTATTGGGGTCAAGTTTTGCTGAAAAGTGGGCAGCCAACTGACCTCAATTCAACATCAGGATTGTATCATTCTTGATTGCTGCCTGGTGTCCAGCTGAGTCACACCTAACATTTCGGTTAGGGTGTGGTTGGTGGTGGTAGGGCAACAGCTGAAGGTTAGTAGTTGGAGGCAGTATGTGACCAAACTGGGAATTGTGTGAAACTTGCCTGGCCCTCCTGCTTTCCCATCTTGAAATGGTGCAAGAAACACACTTTCATGGTGGGGATTAGAAATAACAAAACAAAAACAGAAACTCATTTGCAAGGCACTAGGATGGTAACTGAAATGAAAAGCTAGAAAAAGCTCTTGAATTATTTTATTTTAACTTAACAACCAGTTACTATTTCCCATTCAAAATATGATCAAAAACTGATGGGCCTGGGCCTTTTGAAATCATATAGATTTGGTGGGGAAAAGAGGAGTAAATACATCTTGGGAGATTCCACGTAAGTTAACATCAGGTTGAAGGAGGTAATTTTATATCTGCACTTTTTGCTATAGCAAACACCAGAGCAAAATATGTCCAGACAGTCAATTGGGACAGCATGACACACCACTGGAAAAAATGATGTCGAGTGCAAAATTACAAGAAAAGTAAAATCATTGTTGAAGCCACGTTAGCATGCCCTGCTCAAAATTCTATCTGATTCTCTAGACACTTCTTTTGGATGATTCCCCAAAAGAAAAGCAAAGAAATTACATAAATGGTTTTCCAGGCCAAACTTTCTGATTTAGTAAGCCATAAGCTTGCAGTGTTTCTCCAAGTAGGGGATTCAGGAAAATTCTTAGGGGTTGTGGATATTGGAATTTCACCAAATCATTAATGATTGCAGCCACATTAGTTAGCAAAATTCTTCCTATCATTTAATAGGAGAGGGTGAGGATTGAACCAGAGGAAACAACAGCAGTGATGACACTCACTCAGCACCTCTGGTGCCTTTGTACACACATCATTGTGTTCGCTTCCTTCATTTTTCCCAGCATTACATTGGTGTAGTTAAATTATCTTTTCCTTATCTAAAAAAGAAAAAGATAAAACTTCCCATTTCCTTTTACCAACAGCTTAGGCTTTGGAGAAATGAGCATCAAGAGTTGGGGATAAGGAAATCTTAAGATATAGGATTTTAAAATATTGAAGAATGCCAAAATATGGGCTATATTAAATGGCCACCTTAACTGATCTTCTTGTATTTATTTTTATGAAAAATGCTTATTTATTCATAATTATTATTTTATGCTGCCTGCAAGGTAATAAACTCCATGGGAAGTAGCTGTGCCTGCTCTGGTGATTGTTGTATCTCTATAACCCAGCACACCATTTAAAACATTAGGCATTCAGTAAGCACCTATTGATTGATGGTATGCTGAGAATCTAATGCAACAGCAATGATTCAAAGTTTTCTGGCCATTTGATGATTTTACAGTCTAATTTATGTAATTTAAATTTCAGTTGAAGGGCTCCCAACTCTCAACCTTGAATGGTGGTTTTATAAGAAAACCATCACTTTAAAAAAGAGAAGTATCCATCTGTAAAGTCTTATGACATTTTTCTTCATTCCTTTTTTTTTTTTAACCCCCAAATAAAATCCCTGCCAAGTGAAAGAAAAACAAGGAAACTCAAATAAGTTGCCAGAGGCAAGTTTATTAACATTTTCCCAAAGCTTATCTTCTTTGAGCTGTTTATTTTGGATCACCATCCAAGAGACATTTTTTTTTAAGATTATAGGAAAAGGCTTGGCCTGTAAATCTTAGTTTGCATAGATAAAGGCAAGGAATGGGGTTAAGTGAGGAAGAGTGTCTCCCCCAATTAAAATATTCATAGAAATTATTTTTGATTATTCAATTTGAGCAGTTAGCCCTAAAATTATTATGTAGGGAGCTTCAATCATCTCAAAATAATATCTGAAAAATATTAATATCCAATACCTACTGCAGTTACTGGCATGCAAGAGGTGCTCAGTAAACGGATGTTTATTGAATGAATTATGGAATGGGCTTGCTGTTTTAATTTCATTAATATGAAAAGGTTGCTATCATGGAAAAATAATTGTAGATGATTATCCATAAGTAAAACAATAAAATCCATAATAATAATAATAATAACAATTCTTATGTAGTACTTACCATATGCCATTCCTGGCACATGACCCTATGTGCACATACAACTGAGAAAACAAACTGATTTGCCTAAGATCACATAATAATGGCAGAGCCAAGATTAAAACCCAAGAAGTGTGGTGCCATAATCTGTTCTTCACATCACCAAGTACTATGCTGCATTTAGTAGCCCTAAATTCTTTTAAAAGACATATATTATTAATATTATATTAATCTTAAAGTTAATTTAAAAGACAATATTATTAATATGCTATATTAATAATATAAGTAGATATTATTTATCTGGCAATGGAAGAACTTGCATCATAGATATAAAGTAGTGGCCACCAGAGATTCTGAGAGGAGGGAGAGGGAAGAATAGAGGGAAGAATATGGGGCATTTTTGGGGCATTGGAATTGTCTTGCGTGACATTGCAATTATGTATAAAAGACAGTATACATTTTGTCAAAACCTATAAAATTGTGCGGTGCAAAGTGTAAACCATAATGTACTATAGACCATGGTCAGTACCAGTGATTCAATATGTGTTCATCAATTGCAACAAATGTACCACACTAACGAAAGATGTTAATGGGGGGAAGTGGGGAAGGGGGAAGGGGGTATATGGGAATCCCATATATATATAATATATAT
>JAQZBX010036416.1:0-24186 GCA_029593785.1 Cabassous unicinctus
AGTTATTTGTACTCTGATTTCCTGTGTTTGCATTCGTCTGCATGTGGATTCTGTTTTTTTCTGTAAGAATGAGTTTGATTTTATTTCTAATATTTTCTAAAATATTACTATATGTCATAAGAGCAGGTATTTATATAGGGATACCTGCATAATAAACTCTCTGCACTTGAAAACAGCCCAATGATATCCAGAAAATCCTCAATGGATTCCTTGAAACAATATCCAGAGCCTTCTAAATATTCAGAAAACAATTGTGAAATCATGGAATAAGATCACATCTGAATTATCGTTTTACCTGCATTCCCTTTAAAATTAACATTTTCTTTCAATCTAATATGCTTTTCAGTCCATAATTTTAAAATAAATACCTTTTCAACAGCTTTAACAAAGCCATTCATTGTTCACTTGATCCACATGAAGTATTATGTGATCATATCTCAATAAAACTAATAGAAAAACAAAAAAAAAGCTATTCAAGGAGAACCAGAAAAACACCTATGTATGTCAGTGTCAACAAATGGATTAAGAAGTGAATGATTTCTTCTTTATTCTTCTAATTTTCTTTACTTATTATATTTATTATAGCACTATTGAAAAAGTTCAGTAATGATTGAAGAAATGAATGCACACCACTGTGAATATACCAAGGACCAGGGAATGTACATATTGGATTTAAAAGATATTAGTTTATATATCTCAATAAAAAAGATTTGTTTCAAAAACCGTTGGGATGTCAGTAATTCTACACCCAAGTTGAGCCATGGATAATAGTTATACTCAGTTTTCAGAAATGTTCTGGCCAATTTTTAAAAATGAATCACAATTAAAGTTTCTGATGGAGATGGGGCCACTGTAACGTGTTCTGCCCCTATATTTTCTAAGGTGTGATTTATGCTATAAATTTCAATTTTATGCATGTTCATATATGACTTATATGCATCACAAAAATTATATATTAAGACAAAGCGGGTTATGAGAGGCAAACATGCAGCGTTGCTATTATGTTTCTCTAAAGTGGTGTTCCTTTTGTGTTCCTTCATTGTTGGAGGCTATAATAAACCGTGCATAGAATGAATGGTGGTATACTCTGCTTGACAGATTAGGTCCTTGACTTTTATGATCAATTCCTCTCCCCCATGTTATATGGTAAACATTTGAGTAATTCTTTGTCCCCTTGTGGGTGCTACTAGTGCCTTTTTCTATCCTGTATGTTGGCAATGTCCTTCATAATACATAGGAGAACTTTGTAGGCTGGGAGCTATTTGTACTCTGAGTTCCTTTGTTTTCATTTATGTATATGTGGATTCAGTTTCTTTGTAACAATGAGTTTGATTTTATTTCCAATGTTTTCTTTAAAAAATTACACTGTGTCATTAGAGCAGGTATTTATATATGAATATCTGTATCACATTCTCTCTGCACCCAAGAATTGCCCAATGATATCCAGAAAATAAAGAATGGTTCCATTGAAACAAAATCTGGAGCCTTCTGAACATTCAGTAAACAATCGTGAAATCATGGTTAAAAATCTCCCCTGAATTGTCAACTTACCTACACTTTCTTTTAAAATTACCATTTTCTTTTAATCTAATATCATTTTCAGTTTATAATGTTTTAAAAAAGGCATTTTCAACAGCTTTTAAAAAGCCATTTGTTTTTCAGTTCGTCCACATGATGTACTATGGGATCACACATCAATAAAACTGATAGATAAACAAAAAAATTTGCTCAAGGAAAGTCAGAAAAACACCTATGTATGTCAGTGTCTACAAATTGATTGGGAGGTGAATAATTTCTTCTGTAATCTTCTGCTATTTCTTTATTTAATATAATTAATGTAGAGCTACTGGAAAGGTTTAATAATGATTGAAGAGATGAATGCACATCACTGTGAATAAAACAAGTACCAGGGAATGTACACAGTGGATAAAAAATATATTGGTTTAATAAATCTCAATAAATCATATTTGTTTTAAAATTCGCGGGGATGTCAGGAATTGTGCATACAAGTTGAGCCATGGATAATAGTTAGTAGTAGTGTTTCAGAAATGGTCTGTTAATTTTTAAAAATGTCATAATTCAAGTTTTTATGGAGATGGAAACACTGTAAGGTATTTTGCCACTTTGTTTTCTAAGGTTGTGATTTCTGCTCTAGAAATCAAGTTTATGTGTGTTGATGTATGACTGATATGCATAACTAAAATGTAAATTAAGAGAAAGAGGGTGGTGAGAGACAAATATGAATCTTTGTAATTACCTGTTTCTCTGAATTGGTCTTCCTTTTTTGTTTCTTCATTGTTGGAGTGTATAATCTCTCTTGCATTGAATGGAAGGCGGTGCACTCTGCTTGATGGATTAAGCCCATGACTTTTTTGAACCTTTCCTCTCCCCCATGATATCTTGTAAACATTTCAGTCAATCTTTTTCACCTTGTGGACCCTACAAGTACCTATTTCTCTACTGGGTGTTGGCAAGGTCCTTCATAAGACATTGGAGAAATTTGGAGACTGGGAATTATTTATAATCTGAGACTCCTGGGCTTTCATTTGTGTAGGTGGGGATTCTGTTTCATTGTAATAATCAGTTTGACTTTATTTCCAATATTTTCTAAAAAAATCAATATGTCATTAGAGCAGGTATTTTATATGAATGCCAGCATCACAATCTCTCTGGACTCGAGAGCAGCTCAATCATGTCCAGAAATTGAAGAATAGTTTCCTGCAAACAAAATCAGGAGCCTTCCAAAAATTCAGTAAACAGTCGAGAAATCATGGAAATAGATCTCACAATTTTCAATTTACATACACTCCCTTTTAAAATTAACATTCTCTTTCATTCTAATATCCGTTTCCGATCATAATTATAAAATAAAGTCATTTCCAACAGCTTTAAAAAAGTCATTCATTGTTCAATTTGTCCCTATGATGCAGTATGGGATCACATATCAACAAAACTGATAGATATACAAGAAATTGTTCAAGGACAGCCAGAAAACAACTATGTATGTCATTGTCAACAATTGGATTGAGTGGTGAATAATTTATTTATTCTTGCAATATTTCTTTATTTATTATAATTATTATAGAAATATTGAGAAGTTTTAATTATGATGGAAAAGATGAATGCACCCCACCGTGGATATACCAAGGACAGGGAAAGTACAAATGGATAAACAGATATTAGTTTAACATGTCTCAATAAAACAGATTGGTTTTAAAATTCGTGGGGATGTCGGGGTTTGTACAACCAAGTGTAGCCATGAATAAGAGTTATTAGCTATGTTTCAGAAATGATCTGGCCAATTTTTAAAAATGAACCTCAATTCAAATTTCTGCTGGGATGGGACCACTGTAAGGTGTTATGCTCATTTAATTTCTAATGTCTTGATTTCTGCCCTAGACTTCAATTTTAATGTATGTTCATGTATGACTGATATTCATCAATAAAAGTATATATTAAGAGAAAGAGTGTGTTGAGAGACAAATATGAAGCTTTGGAATTGCGTATTGCTCTAAGGTCAACTTCCTTTGGTTGTTCTTCATTGTTGGAGGCTATAATCAGGCATGCATAGAATGGAGGCACATACCCTCTGCTTGATGGATAAGGTTCTGACTATTATGAACCATTGCTCTGCCCCAGGTTATCTTGTAAACATTTGAGTCACTCTTTGTAACCTTGTGGAGCTTACAAGTCCCTTTTGCTCATCTGGGTTTTGTCAAGGTCCTTTATAAGCCATAGGAGAAATTTGGAGTCTGGGAGCTATTTATACACAGAGTACCATGGTTTTCATTTGTCTATATGTGGATTCTGTTTTTTGTAAGAATGAGTTTAATTTTATTTGCAATACTTTATAAAAAATTATGATATATCATAAGAACAGGTATTTATATATGGATACTTGCATCACAATCTCTCAGCACTCGAGAACAGACCAATGATGTCCAGAAAATCAGGAATGGTTTCCTTGTAAGAAAATATGGAGCCTTCTAAACATTCAGTAAACAATTGTGTAAACATGGAAAGAGATCTCCTCTGAATTATTGATTTGCTTACACTCCCTTTTGAAATTAACAGTTTATTTAAATGTAATGTACATTTCAGATAATAATTTTAAAGTAAAGATCATTTCAAGAGCTTTTAAAAAGGTTTACATTGTTCACTTTGTCCACATGATGTAGTATGGGATCACATATCAATAAACCTCATAGATAAACAAAAAAATTGTTCATGGACAGCCAGAAAAACACCTAAGTCTGTCTGTGTCAACAAATGGATTGAGAGGTGAAAAATTTCTTCTTTATTCTTCTGGTTTTTCTTTATTTATTATAATTATTATAGAGCTATTGAAAAGATTTAATACTGTTTGAAGAGATGAATGCACACCCCTGTGAATATACCAAGTTCAGGGAATGTACACATTGGATAAAAAAGTTATTAGTTTAATATATCTCAATAAAACAGATATGTTTTAAAATTCGTGGGTATATCACGAAGTGTACACCCAAGTTGAGCCATGGATAATTATTATTAGTCGTGTTTCAGAAATTCCCTTGCTATTTTTAAAAATGAATCACAATTCAAGTTTCTGCTGGAAATGTGTGTATGCATCCACTGTAATGTATTATGCCCATTTATTTTATAAGGTCGTGATTTCTGCTCGAGACTTCAACTTTATGTATGTCCATATATGACTGGTATGCATCACTAAAAATATATATTAAGAGAAAGAGGGTGGTGAGAGACAAATATGAAGTTTTGAAATTACCTAATTTTCTAAAGTGGTCTTCCTTTTGTGTTTCTTCATTGTTGGAGGCTATAATCACGCATAAAACAGAGGGTGGTGCACTGTGCTTGAAGGTTTAGGTCCTTCACTTTTATGATGCATTCGTCACCCCATAATATCTTGTAAATACTTGAGTTACTCTTTGTCAACTTGTGGACCCTAGAAGTCTCTTTTATTCTTCTGGGTGTTGACAAGGTCCTTCATAAGACAAGGAGAAATTTTGAAGGTGAAAGGTATTTGTATTCTTAGTTCCTGGGTTTTAATTTGTGTATAGATGGATTCTGTTTTTTTGTAAGAGTTTGATTTTATTCCAATACTTTCTAAAAAATGAAAATATATTATAAGACCAGGTATTTATATATGGATCCTTGCATCACAATCTCTCTGCACACGGAAACAGTGCAAAGACGCCCAGAAAACCAGGAATGGCTTCCTTGAAAGAAAATCTGGAGCCTTCTAAACATTCAGTATAAAATCATAAAGTCATGGGAAAATATCTCCTCTGAATTATCGGTTTACCTACACTCCCTTTTAAAATTAGCATTTTATTTGAATCTAATATATGTTTTAGTTCATAATTTTAATGTGAAGTACTTTTCAACAGTTTTAAATATCCATTCATTTTTCACCTGTCTTCATGATATAGTATGTGATCATATATCAATAAAACTGATAAATAAACAAGAAAAATTGTTCAAGGACAGCCAGAAAAACACCTATGTATGTCAATTCCTACAAATGGATTGAGAGGTGAATAATGTTTTTTTATTATTCTGGTTTTCTTTATTGATTGTAATTATTATAGAGCCCTTCAAAATGTTTATTAAAGATTGAAGAGATGAATGCACACAACTGTGAATATGCCAACGAGCAGGGATTGTAAAAATTGATTAAAAAATAGAGGTTTAATATTGCCCAATAAAACAGATTTGTTTTAAAAAATCGTGTGGATGTCAGGAATTGTACTCCCAAGATGAGCCATGGTTAATAGTTATTAGTCATTTTCAGAAATGCTCTGGCCAATTTTTAAAAATGAATCACAATTCAAATTTCTGCTGGTGATGGGACCACTGTAGGTTTTTATGCCCCTTTATTTCCTGAGGTCATGATTTCTGCTCTACACTTCAAGTTTACGTATGTTCATGTATGATTGATACGCACCACTAAAAATATATATTAACAGAAAGAGGGAGGTGAGAGACAAATATGAAGCTTTGGAATTTCCTGTTTTTCTAAAGTGGTCTTCCTTTTGTGTGTCTTCATTGTTGTAGGCTATAATAACACCTCCAAACATCCAACAATCCATCAAGAGGTACTCACTCTTGATGGATTATGTCCTTGACTTTCATGAACCATTCCTCCCCTGCATGAAATTTTGAAAACATTTGAGTCATTCTTTGTCACATTTTGGACTGTAAAAGTCCTTTTTCTATCCTGGATGTTGGAAAGGTTCTTCCTAAGCCACAGGAGAAATTTTGGTGGCTGGGAGCTATTAGTACTCTGAGGTCCTATGTTTTCATTTGTGTATATGTGGATTCTGTTTCGTTGTATGAAGGAGTTTGAATTTATTTCCAATACTTTCTAAAAGCTTACAATATGTCATAAGAGGAGATATTTACATATGGATACCTGCATCACAATATCTCTGCACACAAGAACAACCCAATGATGTCCAGAAAATCAGGAATTGTTTCCTTGAAAAAAAATCTCCAGCCTTCTAAAAATTAAGTAAACTGTTGTGAAATCATGGAAAAAGATCTCCTCTGAATTATCAATTTACCTACACACCATTTAAAATAAACATTTTCTTTCAAACTAATACCCATTTCAGTTCATCATTTAAAAATAAACACATTTCAACAGCTTTATAAATGCCATTCATTGTACACTTTGTCCACATGATGTATTATGTGATCACATATCAATAAAACTAATCAATAAACAAAAAAAGTTGTTCAAGGCGAGGCAGACAAACATCTAAGTATGCCAGTTTCAACAAATGGATTGAGAGGACAATATTTGCTTACTTATATTTCTGGAATTTCTTTATTTATTATAATTATTATAGATCTATTTAAATAGTTTAATAATGATTGAAAAGATGAATGCACACCACTCTGAATATACCAAAGACCAGTATTGTATACATGGAAAAAAAAGATATAGGTTTAATATGTCTCAATAAAAGAAATTTGTTTTAAAAATCATGGGAATGTCATTAATTTTACACCCAATTGGAACCAGGGATAATAGCTATTAGTTGTGTTTCAAGGATGCTCTGGCCAATTTTTAAAAATGAATCACAATTCAAGTTTCTCCTGAAGACTGGACCACTGTAAGTGTTATGCCACTTTATTTTCCAAAGTCGTGATTTCTTCTCTATACTTCAAATTTATGTATGTTTATGTATGATTGATATGCATCACTAAAAATATATATTAAGAAAAAGAGTGTGGTGAGAGACAAATATGAAGCATTGGAATTTCCTATTTCTCTAAAGTGGTCTTCCTTTTAGATTTCTTCATTGTTGGAGGTTGTATTCACGTGTGCATAGAATGGAGGATGGTACTCTCTGCTTGATGAATTAGGTCCTTGACTTTAATGAACCATTCCTCTCCCCCATCATATCTTGTAAACATTTGGGTCACTCTTTGTCACCTTCTGCACCCTACAATTACCTTTTTCCATTCTGGGTGTTAGCAAGGTCCTTCCTAAGCCATAGGTGAAATTTGAATGCTGGGAGCTATTTGTACTCTGAGGTTCTGTGACTTCATTTGTGTATATGTGGATACAATTTCTTTGAAAGAATGAGTTTGATTTTATTTCCAATACTTTCTAAAAAATTAAAATATGTCATAAGAGCGGGGTTGTATAAGGTTACCTGCATCATAATCTCTCTGTATTCGAGAAGTTCCCAATTATGTTCAGAAAATCAGGAATGGTTTCCTTGAAACAAGTTTCAGAGCCTTCTATACATTCAGTAAACAATTGTGAAATCATGGGAATAGATTTACTTTGAATTATCAATTAAATACACTCCCTTTTAAAATTAACAATTTCTTCAATCTAATATAGGTTTCAGTACATAAATTTAAAATGAAAACATTTTCAACAGCTTTTAAAAAGCCATTCATTGTTCACTTTGTCCAAATAATGTAATATGGGATCACATATCAATAAAACTCATAGATAAACAAAAAGGTTTGTTCGAAGACACCCAGAAAAACACCTAAGTTTGTCAGTGTCAACAAATGTATTCAGACATGAATAATTCCTTCTTTATTCTTCTTGCATTTATTTATTCAATATAATTCATATAGAGCCTTTGAAAACATTTAATAATGATTGAAGATATGAATGCACACCACTGTGAATATACCAAGGACCAGGGAATGTACACATTAGATAAAAAAGATATTGGTTTAATATGTCTCAATAAAAGAGATTTGTTCTTAAAATCTTGGGGATATCAGGAATTGTACACCCAGGTTGAGCCATGGATAATAAACATAAGTTGTGTTTCAGAAATGTTCTGGCCAATATTTGAAAAGGAATCACAATTCAAGTTGCTGCAAGAGATGTGTGTATGGGACCACTGTAATGTGTTATATCCCTTTATTTTCTTAGGTTGTGATTTCTGCTTTAGCCTTCAAGTTTATGTATGTTCATTCATGATTGATATGCATCATAAAAATAAATATTAAGAGAAAGTGTGTGGTGGGAGACAAACACGGAACTTTGGAATTACCTATTTTTCTAAAGTGGTCTTCTTTTTGTGTTTCATCATTTGTGCAGTCTATAATCACACATGCACAGAATGGAGGATGGTACACTCTGCTTGATGGATTAGGTCCTTGAGTTTTATGAACCATTCCTCTCCACCATGATGTCTTGTAAACATTTATATCACACTTTCTCACCTTGAGAACCCTACAATTCCCTGTTTTTGTTTTGGGTGTTGGCAACTTCCTTCATAAGCCATAGGAGAAATTAAGAGGCTGGAAACTATTTGTACTCTGAGTTCCTGGGTTTTCTTTTGACTATATGTGGATTCTGTTTCTTTGTAAAATGAGTTTGTTTATATTTTCAATATATTCTAAAAAATAACAGTATGTCTTAAGAGCATAGATTTATATTTGAATACCTGTATTATAATCTCGCCACACTCCAGAACAGCACAATGATGTCCAGAAAATCAGGAATGGTTTCCTTGAAACTGAATTCAGAACCTTGAAAACATTCAGTAAACAATGGTGAAATCATAGAAAAAGATAACCTCAGAATTATCGATTTACCTACACTCCCTTTAAAATTAACATACTCTTTCAAACTAATATACGTTTAAGTTCATAATTTTAAAATATAATCTTTTCAACATCTTAAAAAAGCCATTCATTGTTCTCTTGTTTCACATGAGGTGGTATGGGAAGACATATCAATAAACTGATAGATAAACAGAAAAAATTTTTCAAGGAGAACCAGAAAAGCACCTCTGTATATCAGTGTTAACAAATGGATTGAGAGGTGAACAATTACTTCTTTATAGTTCTGGTGTTTCTTTATTTATTATAATTATTATAGAGCTATTGAAAAGGTTTAATAATGATGGAAGTGATGAATGCACACCACTGTGAATATACCAAGGACCAGGGAATGTACACTTTGGATAAAAAAGATATGGGTTTAATATGTCTCTATAAAACAGATTTGTTTTTAAAATCGTGGGGATATCAGGAATTGTACACCTAGTTTGAGCCATGGATAATAGTTATTAGTCATGTTTTAGAAATGCTTTGGCCAATTTTAAAAAAATGAATCACAATTTAAGGTTCTGCTGAAGATGGGACCACTGTAGGTTGTAATGACCCATTATTTTCCAAGTTTGTGATTTCTGCTAGAGACTACAATTTATGTATGTTAACGAATGATTGATATACCTCACAAATAATATATATTAAGAGAAAGAGGGTGGTGAGAGACAAATATGAAGCTTTGGAATTACCTGTTTCTCGAAAGTGGTCTTCCTTTTTTGTTTCTTCAATGTTGGAGGCTATAATCACATGTACATAGAATGGAGGGTGTTACACTCTGCTTCAAGGATTATGTCGTTGTCTTTTATAAACCATCCTCTCCCCCATGATATCTTGCAAACATTTGAATCTCTTTGTCACCATGGGAACCCAGAGTCCCTTTTACTTTCTGGTGTCAGACAGGTCCTTCTTAAGCTATCGGAGAAATTTGGAGGCTGGGAGATATTTGTAATTTGTGTTCCTGGATTTTCCTTTGTGTATATATGGATTATGTTTCTGTGTAAGAATCAGTTTGATTTTATTTCCAATACTTTCTTAAAAATTACAATACGTCATAAGAGCAGCTATTTATAAATGATACCTGCATCACAATCTCTCTCAATTGACAGCAGTCCAATTATTTCCAGAAAATCAGGAATGGTATCTTTGAAACAAAATCCAGAGCCTTCTAAATATTCAGAAAAAAATGTTGGCATCATGGAAAAAGATCTACTCTGAATTATCGATTTATGTACACTCCCTTTGAAAATTAACATTTTCTTTCAATCTAATAGATATTTCAGGTCATAATTTTAAAATAAAGAACTCTCAACAGATTAAATAAACCATTCATTGATCTCTTTGTCCACATGATGTAGTATGGCATCACAAATCAATAAAAGTGATAAATGGAAAAAAAACTTGCTCAATGAAAGCCAAAAAAACACCTATATATATCAGTGTCAACAAATAGTTTGAGAGGTGAATAATTCATTCTTTATTTTTCTGTTTTTTTAATTTATTGTAATTATTATAGAGATATTGACAAGGTTTAATAATGATTGAAAAGATGAAGGCACACCACTGTGAATATACCAAGGACCAGGAATAGTACAGATTATATAAAAAAGATATTTGTTTACTATCTCTCAATAAAACAGATTTATTTTAAAAATCGTATGTGTGTCAGAAATTGTACACCCAAGTTAAGCCATGGATAATAGTTATTGGTCATGTTTCAAAAATGCTGCTTGCAATTTTTAAAAAAGAATCACAATTGAAATTTCTGCTGGAGATGGGACTGCTGTAGGTGTTATGCCACTTTATTTTCTAAGTTTGCGATTTCTGCACTAGACTTCAAGGTTATGTTTGTTCATATATGCCTGATATTCTTCACTAAAAATATATATTAAGAGAAAGAAGTTGGTTAGAGACAAATATGAAGCATTGGATTTATCTATATCTCTAAAGTGATCTTCGACTTGTGTTTCTTCATTGTTTGGAGGCTATAATCACGCATTCATAGAAAGGAGGGCAGTACACTCTGCTTGATGGATAAAGTCCTTGACTTATATGATGCATTCCTCTCCCCCATGATATATTGCAATCATTTGAGTCAATCTTTATCACCTTGTGGACCCTACAAGTCTGTTTTCCCTACTTGGTGTTGTCAGGGTACTTCATAGGCCAAAGGAGAACTTTGGAGGCTATGAGCTCTTTGTGCTCTGAGTTCCTGAGTTTTCATTTGTCTATATGTGGATTCTGTTACTTTGTAAGAATGAATTTGATTTTATTTCCAAAATTTTCTAAAAATGTCCATATGTCATAAGAGCAGGTATTTATATATGGATACCTGCCTCACAACCTCTCTGCAATTGAGAATAGCACAATGATGTCCAGAAAATGAGGAATTGTTTCCTTGAAACAAAATCCAGATCCTTCTATACATTCAGTAACAATCGTGAAATCATTGAAAAAGACCTCCTCAGAATTATCAATTTATCTACACTCCCTTTTAAAATTAACATTTTCTTTAAATCTGATTACGTTTCAGTCAATACTTTTAAAATAGAGACCTTTACAACAGCTTTAAAAAAGCCATTCATTGTTCACGTTGTCCACATGATGTCGTATGGGATCACATATCAATAAAACTGATAGATAAAGAAAAAATTAGTTCAAGAACAGCCAGAAAAACACCTATGTATGTAAGTGTCAACAAATGCATTAAGAGGTGAATAATTTCTTCATTTTTCTAATTTTTTTTCATTTATTATAATTATCATAGAGATATTGAATACATCTAATAATTATTGTAGAGATGAATACACCCCACTGTGAATATGCCAAGGCCCAAGGAATGTACACTTTGTCTAAAATATATTGTTTAATATTGCTCAATAAAACAAAATTGTTTTATAAATTGCGGGGATGTCAGGAATTGTACACACAATTTGAGCCATGGATAATTGTTATTAGTGGTGTTTCAGAAATGCTCTGGCCAATTTTTGTAAATGAATCACAATTCAATTTTCTGCTGGAGATGGGATCTTTGTAAGTGTTATGCCCCTTTATTTTATAAGGCTATGATTTCTGCTCTAGAGTACAAGAGTTTAATCTTCATGTATGAATGATATGCATCCCTTAAAGGATATATTAAGAGAAAGTGGGTGGTGATATTCAAATATTAAACTTTGGAATTACCTATTTCTCTTAAGTGGTCTTCCTTTTGTGTTTCTACATTCTTGGAGGCTATAATCATGCGTGCATAGATTAGACGGCGGTAAGCTCCTGTTGGTGGGTTAGTTTCTTGACTTTTAGGAAGTATTCCTCTCCCACATAATATCTTGTAAATATTTTAGCCACTCTGTGTCACCCTGTGGATGCTACAACTCCCTTTATCTCTTCAGGGTGTTGGCAAAACCCTTCATAAGCCATAGGAGAATTTTGGAGCCTGAGAGTTATTTGTACTATGAGTCCTGGGTTTTCATTTTTATATATGTAGATTCTGTTTCTTTGTAAGAATGAATTTGATTTTATTTCCAATGGTTTCTTAAAAATTACAGAATTTCATAAGAGCAGGTATTTATATATTGATACCTGCATCGCAATCTCTCTGCACTCGAAAACAGCACAATCATGTCCAGAAATTCAGGAATGGTTTCCTGAAACAAAATCCAGAGCTTTCTAAGCATTCAGTAAACAATTGTGAAATCATGGAAAGGATCTATTCTGAATTATCGGTTTACCTACACTCCCTTTTAAAATTAAAGTTTTCTTTCAATCTAATATCCATGTCGATTCATAATTTTTAAATAAAGAATTTTTCAAAACCTTTAAAAAAGCCATTCATTGTTCACTTGTGCACATGATGTAGTATATGATCACAAATCAATAAAATTGATAAATAAAGAAGAAAAGTTGTTCAAGGACAGCCAGAAAAACCACCTATGTATGTCAGTGTCAAGAAATGGAATGAGAAGTGAATAATTTGTTCTTTATTCTTCTGTTTTTTCTTTATTTATTATAATTATTAGAGAGGTATTGAAAAAGTTTTAAAATGATTGAAGAGATGAATGCACACCACTGTGAATATACCAAGAACCAATGAATGTACATATTGGATAAAAAAGATATAGGTTTAATATTTCTCAATAAAAGTGATTTGTTTAAAAATCATTGGATGTCAGGAATTGTAAATCCAAGTTGAGCCATGGATAATAGTTATTAGTCGTGTTCCAGAAATGCTCTGGCCAATTTTTAAAATGAATCACAATTCAATTTCCTGCTGGAGATGGGACCACTGTGAGGTGTTATGCCCCTTATTTTCTAAGATTGTGATTTCTGATCTAGAATTCAAGTTTATGTATATTCATTTATGACTCATATGCATCACTAAAATAAATATTGAGAGAAAGTGGATGGTGAGAGACAAATATGATGCTTTGGAATTTCCAATTTTATAAAGTGGCATTCCTTATGGGTTTCTTCATTATTGGAGTGTATAATCTCATGTGCATAAAATGGAGGGCGGTACACTCTTCTTGATGTATTAGTTTCTTGCCTTTTATGAAGCATTCCTCTCTCCCATGATATCTTTTAAACATTTTAGTCACTCTTTGACACGTATTGGACATTACAAGTCTCTTTTTCTCGTCTGGTTATTGGCAAGGTCCTACATAAGCCATAGGAGAAATTTGGATTCTGGGAGTTTTTGTTCTTTGAATTCCTGGGATTTCATTTGTGTCTATGTGGATTTGGTTTCTTTGTAAGAATGAGTTCGATTTTATTTTCAATACTTTCTAAAAAATTACAATATGTCATAAGAGCAGGGGTTTATATATGGATCCCTGCATCACAATCTCTCTGCACTCGGGAACAGCCCAGGGATGTACAGAAATCAGGAGTAGTTTCCTTGAAATAAAACCCAGAGCCTTCAAAACATTCAGTAAACAATCATGAAATCATGGAAAAAGATCTCCTCTGAATTATCAATTTAACTGCACACCCTTTGAAAATTAACATTTTCTCTCAATCTAACATGCATTTCAGCTCATAATTTTAAAATAAAGACCTTTTCAACAGCTTTTGAAAGCCATTCATTGTTCACTTTGTCCACATGATTTCGTATGGCATCACATATCAATAAAACTGATAGATAAACAAAAATACTTGTTGAAGGACCCCCAGAAATACACCTATGTATATCAGTGTCAACAAATGGATTGAGAGGTGAATAACTTCTTATTTATTCTTCTCGTATTTATTTATTTATTATAATTATTTTAGAGCTATAGAAAAAGTTTCATAATGATTAAAGAGATGAATGCACAGCACTGAGAATATACCAAAGACAAGGGAATCTACACATTGGATAAAAATTTATTCATTTAATATGTCTCAATAAAACAGTTTTGTTTTAAGAATTGGGGGATGTCAGGAACTGTAAACCCAAGCTGAGCCATGGATAATAGTAATTAGTTGTGTTTCAGTAATACCCTGGCCAATTTCTGAAAATGAATCACAATACAAGTTTCTTCTGGAGTTATGTGTATTGGACCACTGTAAGGTGTTATGCCCCTTTATTTTCTAAATTCATGATTTCTGCTCTACTCTTCAAGATTATGTATGTTCATGAATGATTGATATGCATCACTAAAAATATATATTAAGAGATAAGAGGGTGGTGAGAAACAAACACGAAAATTTGGAAACATCTATTTCTCTAAAGTGGTCTCCTTTTTGTGTTTCTTCCTTGTTGGAGGCTGTAATCACACGTGCATAGATTGGAGGGTGGTATGCTCTTCTTGATGTATTAGGTCCATGAAATTTATGAACAATTCCTCTCCCCCATGATATCTTTTAAACATTTGAGTCACTCTTTTTCACCTTTTGGCCCAAAAATACATTTTGCTCTTCTGGTTTTATTCACAGTCCTTTATAATTCATAGGAGAAATTTGGAGGTTGGGAGCTAATTGTACTCTGAGTTCCTTGCTTTTCATTTGTGTATTTATGGATTCTGTTTATTTGGAATAATTGGTTTGATTTTATTTTGAATACATTCGAAAAATTTACAATACGTCATAAGAGCAGGTATTTATATATGGATACCTGCATCACAAACTCTCTGCAGTCGAGAACAGGAAAATGATGTTCAAAAAATAAGGAATGGTTTCCCTGAAAGAAATTCTGGGGCATTCTAAACATTCAGTAAACAATCATGAAATCATGGAAAAAGATTTCCTCTGAATTATCGATTTAATTGCACTCCCTTTTAAAATTAACATTTTCTTTCAATCTAATATTTGTTCCAGTTAATAATTTTAAAATAAAGACCTTTTCTACAGCTATTAAAAAGACATTCCTTGTTCACTTTTTCCACATGATGTAATAAGGGATCACATATCAATAAAACTGAAAGATAAAAAAAATTTTTTTTTCAAAGACAGCCAGAGAAACACCTATGTATGTCAGTGTCAACAAATGGATTGAGATGTGAAAAATGTCTTGTTTATTCTTCTGGCTTTTCTTTATGTATTATAATTATTAAAGAGCTATTTATAAGCGTTAATAATGATTGAAGAGATGAATGCACCCCACTGTGATATTACCAAGGAAGAAGAAATGTACACATTGAATGATAAAATATTGGTTGAGTATGTCTCAATAAAACATATTTGTACTAAAAATAGTGGGGATGTCATAAATTGCAAACCCCAGTTGTGCCATGGATAATCATTATTAGTCATGGTTCAGAAATGATCTGGCCAATTTTTGAAAATGAATCACTATTCAAATTTCTACTAGACATGGGACCACTGGAAGGTTTAATGCTCCTTTATTTTCCAAGATTGTGATTTCTGCTTAAGACTTCATATTTATGTGTTCATGTATGACTAATACACCTCACTAATAATATATATTAACAGAAAGAGGGTGGTGAGAGACAAATATGAAGATTTGGAATTACCTGTTTCTCTAAAGTGGTCTTCCTTTTGTGTTTCTTCGTAATTGGAGGATATAATCATACGTGCATAGAATGGAGGTTGTTACACTCTGCTTGATGGATTAGGTCCTTGACTTTTATGAACCAATCCACTCCCCCATGATATCTTGCAAACATTTGAGTCACTCTTTGTCACCATGGGAACCCAGAAGTCCCTTTTTTTCCCTGGGTGTTGGCCAGGTCCTTCATAAGTCATAGGAGTAATTTGGAGGCTGGGAGCTATTTGTACTCTGTGTTCCTGGGTTTTCATTTGTGTATATGTGGATTCTGCTTCTGTGCAAGAAAGAGTTTCACTTTATTTCCAACCCTTTTCAAAAAAATTACAATATGTCATAAGAGCAGCTATTTATAAATGATACCTGCATCAGAATCTCTCTGCACTCGACAGCAGCCCATTGACGTCCAGAAAATTAGGAGTTGTTTACTTGAAACAAAATCCGCAGCCTTCTAAAAATTCAGTAATTAATTGTGGAATCAAGGAAAAAGATCTCTGAATTATCGATTTATGTACACTCCCTTTTAAAATTAATATTTCTTTCAATCGAATATCGATTTAAGGTCGTAATTTTAAAATAAAGACATTTTAACAGATTAAATAAACCATCCATTGTTCCCTTTGTCCACATGATGAAGTATGGCATCACATATCACTAAAAGTGTTAGATAAAAGAAAAGTTGTTCAACGAAACCCAAAAAAAAAACTATGTATGTTATTGTCAAGAAATGGATTTAGAGGTGAATAATTTCTTCTTTATTCTTCTGTTTTTTCTTTATTTATTATAACACTTATAGAGATATTGACAAGGGTTAATAATGATTGAAAAGATGAAAGCAAACCACTGTGTATATACCAAGGATGAGGAAAAGTATACATTGTATAAAAAAGATATTGGTTTACTATCTCTTAATAAAACATATTTGTTTTAATAATCATGTGGGTGTCAGGAATTGTACACCCAAGTTTAGCCATGGATAATTGTTATTAGTCATATTTTAAAAATACTCTGGGTAATTTTAAAAAATGAATCACAATTGAAATTTCTGCTGGAGATGGGACCACTGTAGGTGTTATGCCACTTTATTTTCTAAGTTTGTGATTTCTGGGCTAGACTTCAAGTTTATGTGTGTTCATGTATAATTGGTATGCATCACTAAAAATATATATTAATAGAATGAGGGTGATGAAAGACAAATATGAAGATGTCCAATTATCTATATCAATGAAGTGATCTTCCTTTTGTGTTTCTGTATTGTTGGATGCTATAATCATGCATTCATATAAAGAATGGCAGTACAATCTGCTTGATGGATAAAGTCCTTGACTTATATGATGCATTCCTCTCCCCCATGATTTATTGAAAACATTTGAGTCAATCTTTGTCACCTTGTTGAACCTACAAGTCTCTTTTCTCTTTTTGGGGCTTGCAGGGGACTTCATAGGCCAAAGGAGAACTTTGGAGGCTATGAGCTCTTTGTGCTCTGATTTCCTGGGTTTTCATTTGTCTATATGTGGATTCTGTTACTTTGTAAGAATGAGTTTGATTTTATTTCCAAAATTTTCTAAAAATGTCCATATGTCATAAGAGCAGGTATTTATATATGGATACCTGCCTCACAATCCCTCTGCAATTGAGAACAGCACAATTACATCCAGAAAATGAGGAACTGTTTCCTTGAAACAAAATCCAGATCATTCTATACATTCAGTAACAATTGTGAAATCATTGAAAAAGACCTCCTCAGAATTATCAGTTTATCTACACTCCCTTTTAAAATTAACATTTTCTTTAAATCTAATTACATTTGAGTTCATAATTTTAAAATAAAGACCTTTTCAACAGCTTTAAAAAAGCCATTCATTGTTTACGTTGTCCACATGATATCGTATGGGATCACATGTCAATAAAAGTGGTAGATAAACAAAAAAAGTTGTTCAAGAACAGCCAGAAAAACACCTATATATGTAAGTGTCAAAAAATGCATTAAGAGGTGAATAATTTATTCTTCATTTTTCTACTTTTCATACATTTACTATAATAATTATAGAGATATTGAATACAATTTAATAATGATTGTAGAGATGAATACACCCCACTGAGAATATGCCAAGGCCCAGGAAATGTACACATTGGATAAAAAAGATATCGTTTTAATATTTCTCAATAAAAAAAAATTGTTTTATAAATCATGGGGATTTCAGGAACTGGACCCCCAAGTTGAGCCATGGATAATAGTTATTAGTGGTGTTTAAGAAATGCTCTGGCCAATTTTTGTAAATGAATCACAATTCAAGTTTCTTCTGTAGATGGGACCTTTGTAAGTGTTATGCCCCTTTATTTTCTAAGGTGGGATTTCTGCTCTAGATTTAAAATTTTTTACGTTCATGTATGAATGATATGCATCACTTAAAGGATATATTAAGAGAAAGAGGGTGGTGATAGACAAATATGCAAGTCAGTGTCAACAAATGGATTGAGGAGTGACTAATTTCTTCTTTATTCTTCTGGTTTTTCTTTATTTATTATAAATATTTTAGAGCTATTTAAATTGTTTCATAATTATTGAAGAGATGAATGCTCACCACTGTGAAAATAAAAATGAGCAGGGAATGTATACATTGGATTAAAAAGTTATTGGTTTAATACATCTCAGCAAAACAGATTTGTTTTAAAAATCGTGGGAATGTCAGGAATTGAACAGTCAAGCTGAGCCTTGCCTTGAATAAAAGTTGTTAGTCGTGTTTCAGAAATGATCAGGCCAATTTTTAAAAAGGAATCTCATTCAACTTTCTGCTACAAATGGGAAAACAGAAAGGTGTTATGCCCCTTTATTTTCAAAAGGCTTGATTTCTGCTCTTGGCTTCAAGGTTATGTATGTTCATGTATGACTGATATGCATCACTATATATATATATATATAAAGTGGGTGGTGAGAGACAAATGTGAAGCTTTGGATTACATATTTCTCTAAAGTTGTCTTCTTTTTGTGTTTCTTCATTGCTGGAGCCTATAATCACACGTGCATAAAATTGAGAGTGGTACACTCTTCTTGATGGATTAGGCCCTTGACTTTTATGAACCTATCCTCTCCCCCATTATACCCTGTCAACTTTTGAGTCACACCTTGTCACCTTGTCAACACTATGAGTCCCTTTATCTCTTCTGTGTATTTTTGCCAGGTCCTTCATAAGCCATAAGAGAAACTTGGAGGCTGGGAGCTACTTGTTCGCTGAGTTCCTAGGTTTTCATTTGTCTATACTAAATTCTATTTCTTTGTAAGAATGTCTTTGATTTTATTTACAATATTTTCTAAAATTTACAAAATGTCATAATGCAGGTATTTATATATGGATACCTGCATCACAATCTCTCTGCACTCAAGAACAGCCCAGTGATGTCCAGTATATCAGGAATGGTTTCCTTGAAACAAAATCTGGTGCCTTCTAAACATTCAGTAAACAATCATGAATACAATGAAATAGATCCCCTCTGAATTATCGGTTTACTTACACTCCCTTTTAAAATTAAGATTTTCTTTCTATCAAATATCCATTTCAGTTCATAATTTTTAAATAAAGATCTTTTCAACAGGTTTAAAAAAGCCATTCATTGTTCACTTTGTCCACTTGATGTTATATGGGTTCACATATCAATAAAACTGATAGATAAATGAGAAAAGTTGTTCAAGGATAGCCAGAAAAACACCTATGCATGTCAGTGTCAAAAAATGGATTGAGAGGTGAATAATTTCTTATTAATTTTTCTGGTGTTTATTTATTTATTGTAACTATTGTAGAGTATTGAAAAAGTTTAATAATGACTGAAGATATGAAGGCACTCCACTGTGAATATATCAAGGGCCAGGAAATGTACACATTGGATTAAAAAGATATTGGTTTAAAATGTCTCAATCGAAGATTTTTAAAAAAATATCCTGTGAATGTCAAGAATTTTACACCCAAGTTGAGCCATGGATAATGGTTATTAGTCATGATACAGAAATGATTTTGCAAATTTTTAAAATTAATCACAATTAAGTTATTGCTGGAGTGGGACAAATGTAAGGTGTTATGCTCCTTTATTTTCTAAGGTCGTGATTCCTACTGTAGATTTCAAGATTTTGTATGTTCATGTATCATTGATATGCATCACTAATAATATACATTAAAAGATTGTGGGAAGTGAGAAACAAATATGAAGCTTTGGAATTGCCTATTTCTCCAAAGTGGTCTTTTGTGTTTCTTCATTGTTGGAGACTATAATCATGCTTGCATAGAACAGAAGGCAGTACACTGCTTTATGGATTAAGCCCTTGAATTTTATGAACGATTCTTTTTCTCCATGATATCTTGTAAACATTTGAGCCACTCTTTGTCACCTTGTGCACCCTATAAATCACTTTTTCTCTTCTGGATGTAGGCAAGTTCCTTCATAAGCCACTTGGGAAATTTGGAGCCTGGGAGCTAATAGTACTCGCAGTTCGTGGGTTTTCATTTCTGTATATGTGGATTTTGTTTCTTTGTAAGGAGGAGTTTGATTTTATTTCCAATACTTTTTGAAAAATTACAATACATCATAAGACCATGTATTTTTTTATGGATCCCTGCATCACAATCTCTCTGCACTCGAGAACAGCCCAATGCAGTCCAGAAAATCAGGAATGCTTACCTTGAATCAAAATCCGGAGCCTTCTAAACATTAAATTAACATTTGTGAAATCATGGGAAAAGATGTCCTCTGAATTATCAATTTTCCTACACTCTCTTTTAAAATTAACTTTTTTTTCAATCTTAAATGGGTTTCAGTTCATAATTTTCAAATAAAGAACTTTTCAACAGGTTTAAAAAAACATGCATAGTTCACTTTGCACAGATTATGCCGTATGGGAGCACATATCAATAAAAATGATAGATAAACAAAAAAAAAATATTCAAGGACAGCCAGAAAAGCACCTATGTATGTCAGTGTCAACAAATGGATTGAAATATGAATAATTTCCTCTTTATTCTTCTGGTTTTTCTTCATTTATTATACTTATAATAGAGCTGTAGAAAAAGTTATATAATGATTGAAGAAATGAATGGACAGCACTGTGAGTATACCAAGGATCAGGTTATGAACACATAGGATAAAAAAATATAGGTTTAATATGTCTCAACAAAACAGATTTGTTTAGGAATTGTGGGGATGTCAGGAATTTTACACCAAAGATGAACCATGGATAATAGTTATTAGTTGTGTTTGAGAAATTCTCGGGAAAATTTTTAAATATGGATTACAATTCAAGTTTCTGCTTAGGATGGGACACGTGAAAGGTGTTATGCCCCTTTATTTCCTAAAGTCTTGATTTCTGGTCCTGGCTTCAAGTTTATGTATTTTCATGTATGACTGGTATGCATCACTATATATATATATAAATATATATAAAGAAAGTGGGTGGTGAGAGACAAATGGGAAGCTTTGGAATAACCTATTTCTCTAAAGTTGAATTTTTTTGTGTTTCTTCATTGCTAAAGTCTATAATCACACATGCATTGAATGGAGGGTAGTACATTCATCTTGATGGATTAGGTCCTTGACTTTTATGAACCTATCTTCTCCCCCATTATATCTTGTAAACTGTTGAGTCACACTTTGTCACCTTGTCCACACTACAAGTCCCTTTATCTCTTCGGTGTTTTTGCAAGGTCCTTCAATGACATAGGAGAAATTTGGAGGCTGGGAGCTACTTGTACTCTGAGTTCCTAGGGTTTCATTTGTCTATATTGAATTCTTTTTCATTGTAAGAATGTCTTTGATTTTATTTCTAATACTTTATAAAAAATTACAATATATCATACTAGTAGGTATTTATATATGGATCCCTGCATCACAATCTCTCTGCATTCGAGAACAGCATAAAGATGTTCAGAAAATCAGGAATGGTTTCCTTGAAACAAATTCTAGAAACTTCTAAACATTCTCTAATCAATCGTGAAATCAAGGAAAAAGATGTCCTATGAATTATCGATTTAAATACACTCCCTTTTAAAATTAACATTTTGTTTCACTCTAATATCTGTTTCAGTTCAAAATTTAAAACAAAGAACATTTCAACAGCTTTAAAAAAGCCATTCATTGTTCACTACGTCCACATGATGTAGTATGGAATAACATATCAATAAAACTGATACATAGCCAAGAAAAATTGGTCAAGGACAGCCAGAGAAACACCAATGATTGTCAGTGTAAACAAATGGATTGAGAGGTGGATAATTTCTTCTTTATTCTTCTGGATTTACTTTATTAATTATAATTATTATATAGGTTTTGTAAAGTTTTAATAATGATTAAAGAGTTGTATGTACACCCTCTGAATATACCAAGGACCAAGGAATGTACACATTGGATAAAATAGATACTGTTTTAATATGTCTCAATATGAAGCAAGCCAGGCATTGAAGGAAGAACAGTTTATGACCTCTTTGATTTGAATTGAGGTAAGATAACAGTTTCTGAGAACCACTGACCAAAAGATATGCTAACAAGGAAGAAAGACAGAAGGGTAGGCTGTGAGCCATCACCCATATGGACATTATCTAAGGTAAATTGAAAGAGTATAGTTACATATTGAAGGATAGGACAGGTGGGTAGAGATTTTACAGGGATCGGTGGTGCAAGATTAACAGGTGGGTAGAATAGGAAAGACAGGTTAGAATACCCAGGACATGTAAATATGAATCTTGTCATCCCATGAGCCATGACTGGGAAGAGTCATATGCTCAGTGGGTGGGGAAGAAGGAACAGAAATGATCAAATAGAGTATGTAGTTGTCATGGTTAATATTCTTCATTACCTTACATTAATGGACACAGGACATGGTAAATATCATCAAAAATTATTAAACTGTACAGTCCAAATTGTAAACTATACAGTAAACCACTGAAAATTTTTAGTTGCTATATTTTACTATCTGTATAACATTTCTAATAATGATAACATCCATTAAAAAATTAAAGGTTTTGATATGGGGTGGGGAAAGGAGGAGGTAGATTGGGTATGTGGGACTCTCTAGTATTCCGTGTGTGACTTTGCTGTGACCTAACACTTCTTTGAAAATTAAATTGAAATTTGGGAGACACTGAGGAATGAGAGTGGGAAGGTGTCACGATACACTGGACATCTGATATTACAGGGATAAAAGGAAAAAAGAATAATTTCTTTTTAAAAAAGGATTTTTTTTTTCGATTTTTTGAAATGTCCCAATCTGCTAAGTATATTTTATTTTTTGTTTAGTTTCCTTTTTTTTTCTGCTGAGTCTCCTTGTACTTATCACTTCCATTTAAAATTATCATTATTTCTTTTTCCTATTAATTGTATTTTGTTATTATATTGGCTTCATATTTGAGGAAGTTTTGGATCACAGAAAGGTTACAAAGGGGGCTGCAGAGGATCATTGGTTGGGGGTGTCTGGGATGGGGGATTCATGGGAGTAAGTCCATCTGAATATACATGAAAGATATATAAAATTGTTCAAATGAACAAGGGATGGGACATGGACATGGTGGGTAGACAATTACACAATTATTGAGGGAATTTGAATTCCCAGCCTGAAGAGCTCTGCTACATTCCCCAAGGGAGCAGCAACAGTACTCTGAATACAGAGGCAGTGACTGGCAAAATAGGATGGCCCACTGATGGTTTCTTGTTATTGAGGACTAGCCTTATGAGTATTTGCTCTTCTAATTGAAACTTAGCCTACTGTTATGGGGTGCCTAAGGCTTACCACCTGAGAGCTTCCTTGTTGCTCAAATGTGGCCTCTCTCTAAACCAAACTCAGCATTTGAATGCATTACCTTCCCACCAACGTGTGACATGACTCCCGGGTATGAGCCTCCCTGGCAACGAGGGATTAATACCAAGTGCCAACTGGCAACACGATTGGAAAAAGACCTTGAATAAAAGGGGGAAAAGGTAGAGTAATGAGTTCACATGGCTAAGAGACTTCAAAGAGAGTAAGGAGGTCATCCGTGAGGTAATACTTATGCACACCTCAGTAGGATCTCATAGAACGCCAAAGTGGATATCACCCCACACTGAGGGACTCCTGAGGGCTCTGGTGACACCCA
>JAQZBX010036417.1:0-24183 GCA_029593785.1 Cabassous unicinctus
TGACTTAATTTGTTTTAAGCACTAGGTTACTGCTAATATCTAAGACTCCATCACTCCGCTGTTAAAGGAAGTCAAACTGTTTTTTTAAAATACTATACCAGTTGTATAAGTCAGAGTGCTCTAGGGAAACAGAACAGACATGTATGTATTAAAGAGTATGAGATTTTCACAAGAATTGTCTCACTTGACTGTGGGGATGGGGAATCCAAATTCCATAGAGCAGGTCACAAGCTAGGAAATCCAATGAAAGTTTGCAGTGAATTCCCCAGGAGAAGCTGGCTGGCTGAAGCAATGGAAATTTTTCTTCTGACTGCTGAAATAACTTCTCCTTTTAAGGCCTTCATTGTTGAAGACAATGTCCTTTGTTGATTTTAGATGTAATCAGCCATAGATACAATCAACTGACTGATGATTTAAGTCCCCAAAATATCCTCACAGTAACAATAAGGCCAGTGCTTGCTTGACCAAACAACTGGACACCATAACCTGGCCAAGGTTATGAACTTAACCACCACACAGCATTTCTTCCTCAGAACCACTGAAGAAATCACTGCTTGGATCAGGTTCATATTGGTAGTTATATTATATTTTGATCTAATAAAATTCATCCTCATAAAAATAAATCCTTTATTGTTTATAGATATTGCAAGAAAGAAAAAATTTAAAAGCCAAGCATGTTGTTTACTCTGTGGGATAGCTAGATAAGAGTCTCATTTTCAGGAGTCCGTTTCATGAAGATTTCTGAGGAAATGATTGCGGTAACAATCTGATTTCAGAAGTTTGTCCTCCAGGTCCCAAATTAGTAACTGAGGCCTAGGGCTAGAACTGCTGCTATAGGCAACATTTGAAGAAGTCATTTGCACAAAGCATTTTGTGCACAAATGGACAGAAGCAGGTGTTAAAGCATAACTCATTGCAGAAAGAGAAATTTGTCCCCTTTCTGATATAGCCACCATGGTTAAAATTCCCATCTCTCAAGCCAAATTCCTTGGGTTCAAATCCTGGCACCAGCACTTATTTCCTACTTATATGAGCTTGGGCAATTTACTTAATGTGACAGACTGATGTTGTTGTTGTTGTTTTAAAAAAGGTTACAAATTCCTTCCATAACTGTAGGCAAGTTACAATGTTACTTTGCCACTTCGCACATCTTTGAATCTAGGCTGGCAATGTGACTTCATTTGTCACAGTAGTGATGTTTGTACAAGCTTCCATTCCTAGCCCCAAGAGCCTCTGCAGCTATGGCTCTGGCTATCTTGGAATGATGTGCTGCCATGCCAAGGATTCTGGGCTATCCTGCCAGAAGAGGAAACCTCAAAAGGTCAAGCATTCCCATAGCAGAAGTGTGGAGCTAACAGGGCCACATGTTTTACTACTGCAGCCATTAGCTTGGCTAGTCATACTTCCATAGACTCACTCAGTAAGGATAGTGCAAAAGCAAGATCAACACAGTAGCAGCTCTCTGTGCCCTTAGTTCCACAGGAAGACACCAAACCAGAAGACCTGCAGCCCAGTCAACAGGTCACTCTGTTCTGGAGAACATGTCCTTAAACTACAACCAAGAAGTTTTACAGACTGACATAAAAGCCTGCAGCTGTTCTTTGTCAACAGAGAAATAAACTAAGCTGCAAGGCAACAAAGGGACTTATTTGGGGTCTTACAATAGCAATTTGGGGAGGACAGATTCAGGTAGCAAGCCAAGTAATGTGCCCTCTTGGAACCTCCAGGCAAGAGTTTTTAAAGAAAAAGATTAGATAAGTTGTTTGTGGTTGGTGGATATTAGGGATACTCCATTTGTCCTCCATTAGCTAGTTTACTGAGTTCTTTATCTTGTGGCTTATGGTGTCCAGATGTCTTCCTTTGAGGAACATTGTTGCTTGAAGCTTTGCAACCTTGGCACTTTGTGATATCTGGCTGAGATTTGCATAAGAGTAACATCCAGAATGGCCTACCAAATCTCTTAACCAAAGTAACTCTATTTTGTTTTATTTCTTTTTACACCTTTAACAGGGGGAGCAAGGTGGAAAGTCTTGAGCTCAAATGACACTAGGGCAGAGGATGAGAAGCAGTCTTGTGGTAGTTTCCCACAAGAAAGGATAAGAAACTGCCTCGTAGTAACTCCTCACCAGGCTTTTCTCCCCCTGCTCTAGGAGGCACCACCAGACATTCAGTTAAGACTTGACCAAAATGTCCATCAACAGTTGAATGGATAAGCAAACTGTGGTATATACATACAATGGAATATTACTCAGCTGTAAGAAGGAATGCAGTATTAACACACAGGATAGCATGTATGAATCTTGAAGACCTTGTATGGAGTGAAGTAAGCCAATCACTGAAGGACAAATATTACATTGATATGACTTAAGCAAATTGAGCAGACTCACAGAGTTAGAGTCTGGAAGAGGGATTAATAGGAGACAGAAAGGGAGTAGAGGGTGGTGAGCTGATGTCCATATGGGCAAAATTTATAAGGTGGAAGGGTATGGCTGGGCACTGGATGGGCATGACAGTGGTGCAGTATTGTGATTGGGTGAGTTGGTGCTGGTCTGTGGGGGGTGGGGGGGGGTGGGATGGGGGTGTTGGGTTGGACTAGCCATGGAATAGAAGGGGAAGGTTGGATGAAGGAGCAAGTGAACTCGGGATTTGCAGGTCTATGGTTAAAACTACAATGAAGGGAATGTTCTTTTGGCAAATATGGCAGGGGAAGATTACTGGTATAGGGCGTCAGGTGTGGGGGGATATGTGAGATAGGGCACAACTAGGGCATGCCTCTATGGAATATGTAAGTGTTCATCTTGTCATAGTGTGCTATTTCAGTGTGTGGAGACCCACATAATAAACAAGAAAATATTAAACTCCTGGGAAGTCCTGCAATATTCTCAATTAGAGGGACAAGAATCTCTTGAGAACATAAGCAGTGTCTAATAAAAGAAAACAGACCAATATGTCAAGCCCTCAATATTATTGCAAGTAACTATGAATCTTATTCTTCAACAATTGAAACTTACTGGTTACCACAAATTCCAAAGGGAGGAGGAGGAAAGAATAGAATAGATGGAACATAGGGCATTTTTAGGGCATTAGAATTGTTCTGCATGATCTTACAATAATGGATACAGGCCATTTTAAATTTTGTCAAAATCTACAAAAGTGTACAGTCCAAAATATAAACCATAATGTAAACCATTGACCATGGTTAGTAGCAATTCTTAAATATTTGTACATTAATTGTAACAAATGTACCATCCACATATAAAATGTTATTAATAAGGGAGAGTGGAAAAGGGGGAAGGCTTTGGGTACATGGGAATCCTCTATATTTTCTCTGTGACTTTTCTGTAACTTAAAGCTTCTTTGAAGATAAAATGAGAAAAAAAAGACATTGGAGAAGCATACAGAAAGAATTGTACATATACGATAACAGATCTTACAGTGATGAAAGACACAGTATATTTTAAAAATTTATTTTATTTCAAATTTTTTATTTGCATATTTTGTTATTTTTTTAAATTATTATCTTATTTTCTTATTTATTTGGTTATTATTTTGGCTTCGTTTTTGGAAAGGTTTTGGATCACAGAAGGGTCACAACTGTGGCAGGGGAGGATCACTGGTGTGGGGTGTTGGTGATATGTGGGGACGGGGTGCACCCAGGACATGCCTCTATGGCATATGAATATGTTCAAGAGTTCATGGGGCATTGTCTTGGTGGGTGGAGACCCACACAATTACCGGAAGAATATTGAATTCTCATCCTGGGGAGTTCTGCTACATTCTCTAACAGAATGGCAAGAATCCCCCAAGTACATGGGCCATACCTAGTGAAGGAATACTGACCATTACACTAGGCCCTTGATAATGATGATTGTACTTATGAACCTTTTCCTGTGAAATTGAAACTTAACCAGTATTATATATTGCTTAAGAGTTACCTCCGGAAAGCCTACTTTTTGCTCAAATGGTGGCTTCTCTCTAAGCCAAACTCAGCATATAAATGTATTACCTTCCCCCCAGTGTGGGACGTGATTCCCAGGGATAAGCCTCCCTGGCACCAAGGGATTGTTACCAAGTGCCAACTAGCAATACATCCAGAAAGGGGGAAATATTAAATACAAATGAGTTTTTATGGCTAAGAGATTTCAATGTGAGTTGGGAGGTAATTCCAGAGGTTACGTTTATGCATGTCTCAGCAGGATCTCGTTGACAGCCACAGTAAACAGTGCTTCAAATAGAGGGGCTTCTGAGGGCTCAAGAGACATCTAGACACTATAAGCAGGGTAGACACACTCAGAAATTCGGCACCTTGTCAATGGACCTTACTTTGGAATTTATGCTCCCCAGTATAACAGAGTTAGACCCATTTATAGTTTCCCTACTAATGGCTCTTCTGCCCTTTTTATCTGAACCTATAATTAGCACTATACTTTTAAAATATATTTTCCAGAGACCCAAATCTTTGGTCTGTTCATGTGCCAGCTGAGCCCTGAATCTCAGCAGTGTTCCAACACCTACTCTCCAGTTCATTGGACTCACCCAGGACAGCTAACAAGGAAATGATGATCGACAATGCCCATGCCAAGGAACAGAGACTGTCTGCAACTGCAAGCAAGATAATTCCATCCTTCTGCTCCATGGGTCCTAAGCCCCCTCTCAATTGGAAACAGTGGGCATCACCATCTCCAAATCCTCAAGATTGGGGAATGAACAATGGACTAAAGTAGACTTATTATTATTCTAGCAATGGAAGAACTTTTATCATTGATATAAAGGCAGTGGCCACCAGAGGTTCTGAGGAGAGGGAGAGGGAAGAATAGGTGTAATATGGGGGTATTTTCAGGACTTTGGAATTGACCTGCATGACACTGCAAAGATGGATACAAGCCACTATACATTATAAAATTGTGTGAGGCAGAGTGTAAACTATAATGTAAACTATAATCCATGGTTAGTAACAATGCTTCAATATGTTTTCATCAATTGTAACAAACGTACCACACTAATGAAAGATACTGTTAATGTGGGAAAGTGTGGGAAGGGGAGGGGGTGGGGTATATGGGAATACCCTACATTTTTTTTGAATCAGTTATGTAACCTAAAGCTTCTTTAAAACTAAAAGAAAAATTGGAAAAAAAAAAAAAAAAGACTTGGTCAGACAGTGGTCAAGCCTTCCTACATGGCATATGTGGAGATATGCTGGTGCTATGGTGGGGCTGTCCCTCTGCATTTCCCCATAGTGATACTACTCTAAGTAATTCAGGTTAGCATGAACAAGCCCTCCCCACCCCCTAACATCATGGGGGACACAGGGCTAAGTTTTGAACAGAATATTTCATATCTTGAGCCACAATGATTGGTTCTATGAATAAGTGAGCAATGTCAGGCTGGCTGGAATCCTCCAAGAATTTTTCAGCAGCTACCAGGAAAGATCCTTTTACCTATTGATACCAGGAGTTTTAAAGACAAAATAAGTTTATAGTTATTGGGGCCATCTTTCACACTAACTAGCAAAAGACAGCTCAATGATGAATCCACCATATAGAGGAAACAGAGCTGGGCCAAGAGACGGAGACTGACAAAGCCCTAGAGTCACTGTTGGAGGACCTATATTCAATTGTGCCTAAAGCCAGTTCTAACCTTAAACTTTTTCAGTTCCGTAAGTTCCATAAGGCAGAATATTCCCCTTTTTTCTTAAGTTGGGGTTCTGTATTTGCATTCTGGAATCCTAATAACCCTTCCATCCATTAGTGAGAGAACGTGCTGTGCTAGGTTCAGGAAAAGCAAATTTAAAAAGAGATTTTTTTTTTTTACTACTAAGTGCACAATGAAGGCTTTCAAACTTTTTCTTTGCTAAATCCTTTCTGTCATCATTTTACTTGTAAATTGCCTTTGTCTAAGTAGAAGGAACCTTTGATATAAAGACTGATGCTGTTACTGCTACTCTCCTACCTCTCAAGAAAATGCACTGATTTCCTTGACCCATAATAACCTTTCTTCTCTCAAAGTAAGTGTATAATTGCTTCTAGGAAGGCTAAACCAGGGACTAGCCCGGTTGCACAATTCCTAATTTTGATTGCAAACCACTGTTGTTAGGCCTGTCTTTGATATATCTTTTATTGTTTTAGCTTTCATCATTTCTGTTAAAGAGGAAAAAATCCACACAATATTGCCGATTTTATATCAATTTAACCATATTCAAGTTTCTCCAGGAATTCTAAAGTTTCTGAAATGTCACAGAGAAGGTGAAATTATTATACTTGCAAAAGTGAAAATTCTACCAAAGCTGGGCACATTTCACCTCCAGTTTCAGAACATTCCACCACCCAGAACTACACCCATTAAGCAATAACTTTCCATTCCCTTCCCCACCCCCTGCAACCACCACTCTGCCTTATGCCTCTATGAATTTGCTTATTCTAGACATTTCATACCAGTGAATTCATACACGTGTCCCTTCGCGTCTTGCTCACCTCACCCAAAATGATGAGGTCTTCGAGGCTCATCCATTCACAGCTTTGTGAATGTGATTTAATACCGCTGAATTGTGCACTTAAAAATGGTTAAGACAGTTTTTTGCTATGTAGATTTTATCACAAAATTTTTAATGTAAAAAAAAAACAAACACCAGGCAGGAGGCTGGCTGATTTGGCGCAGGGGAGGTGGTCTACCACCTGCCTTGTGGGGGGCAGGACCTGGCTGGTCCACAGGTGTGACACCCTGACAGCTCGCAGAACACGCCATAGGGGGCCACCCTCCACCAGGAGCCCTGAGACCCACCCCCGCCACCTGAGATCCAGAGACAGGATGCCGCCTGCCTCCTCCCCATGCCCTCAGCCCAGGACACTGTCACTGGATATAGGAATGCAGCTTCCGAAACTCCTTAAGTTTCCGTGCCTGGCTGCTGGCAGAGTGTGAGGAAGCAGAGCCACGTAGGCTAGGACTGCTGGGCCTGAGCTAAGCCCACCTCCCCCTCCTTCATTGCTGTAAGTTATCTTTAATTGTGTAATTGTAGGTCATATAATTAGAGAAACAATTCCATATAATTGGAGGATAAGGCAGATAGTAATTATCATGTAATATAATAAATTATATGATGATGTGCAAAAAAAAAGTAAAATAGTTTTTCTAACCACTAATCAATTATTAAAAGAGATCTGAAGATGTTCAAGGATAAGCCCTCTACTGTGAACTGGCCCAGAGAATTATGATCTTTTCATCAAAGAAATGCTCAGTGACTTTTCACAATTTATCAGCTTTCACTTTCTAAAGATTCACCTAAATTTTTCATTCTGTGTACACTGAGTGCTCTTTTCCTCCTTCTCTCCCTTCCTTCTTGCTTTCTTTCCTACCTTCATTCAAGTAAAACACTTTTTTTTTCATATGAAATCTTATACAAAACCTCATTTATTAAAAAGAGAAAGGGAGCTGTTCCAAGGAGGCCTGGAGTCTTGTCCATTCTATCATCGGCCCACTCCAGCCACTAAACTCTAGGTAAATGGGACAAATGAAAACCTTTGTTGTGGAGTGTGGTAATTTGTAGCTAAATACCCATTCTCCAGATGAAAGAGGATAGTCTTCTAGTCTCTCTTTGTACTTCTTATATTCTTACCTTTTCGTCATTTTTTGGCTCCTCTCCAAGTCCACCAAAAGACTCCAAAATGGTGTGGGCTTCAGTTAATGAAGTAATAGAACAATGCTTACCATACCAGAACTGCCTCAGAGTTCCATGTTGGACCCCATTTTACGCAATCTGCTTCTGAATTTTACAAGCATCCTGACTCCTATTGCTATTTTTTTTAATATAATAACCATATACGGCTGGTACATGGGGCAGGCACTGTGCTTTTAAGTGCTTCACATCCATTTAAAAAGTACTGTGCTTTATAACACTTAATCCTCATAACAGCCCAAGTCTTGGTGCTGATAGCATTTACAATATACATCAGTGGTTCTCAACCTTGGCTGCAAATTAGAATCTTTTCTAATTTGGAGAACTTTTAAATATCCAATACTCAGTTTTCACCCTCAGACCAATAATTAAATCAAAATCTCTTGGTTGGAAGACAGACATCAGTGTTTTCAGCAACAACCCAGGTGATTCCCATGTGTTGCCAAGACTGAGAATCACTGCTCTTATCAACTGCTGAGAAAACATACTCAGTCATTGAATTCTGGGGAGCATTTAGAAGTCAGGGAGATAGTATGGAGAAAGAGATAAAAAGAGGAGGAAGACAGAGACAAATTAAAGAAGAACAGGCTGCAGATAAGGATGCTTAAATTCTGTAGCTCCAAGAGAGCGATGTACAAGTTCACTGCTGGAGTCTGACCAACTAGAGCAGAGGGTAGAACTGAGACAGAACTTTCCAGGTCTGATTCCCAATTGCCATGGCAACATCCCCATCCTTATTTTATTGACAAAAAAAGTCATAAACAAATGATATTTATAGAACTCAGGGGCAGAGAATCTTCCAGCTAGCTCCATGTTGGGAGAAGTTCTGAGGAGTAGTCTGGAGAAATTCAACTGGTGGACCAAAAATATGCTTCCCGGGGCATGGTAAAGTGACATAGAAAAAGGGATTGTATATAACCTTTCCTCAGTGTTGGGCAAAAAGAGATTCTGACTTGACTGTAATTCATGTAAAGAAGCTAAATGTTTATGGATAAACTTTGTCTCACCTGTCATTCATGGCACCACCACTGCACAAAGAGAAACTCAATGTCTTTGCTCAGTGGTATGCTGGAAAACAACTGGCTAAAAAAAAAGAAAAGGCCTGCTTTGTAGCTGCTGATTTCCATAGTGTAAATACTCCCACCCTGACCTTGCCAATTTCAAGCCAACAACATGATGGCCCTGAATAGGTGAGCTGAGAAGAGATGTGTAAAATGGGCTCTTAAGCCAATGCAAGCTGACTCTAGAGAATCAGATGTAACTGGTTTGGGCTGGAGTGGTCACAGAAAATTTTCCAAAGCCCATCAGGAGATTATAAGGTGTAGTCAGTTCTGAGAACCACTAGCCAAAGAGGTGCTTATCTGACTCTAATGTGCATGCCAATCAATGGGTGATCTTGCTAAAATTCAGGTTCTGATGCAATAGATGCTGTTGGTCCCTAGCAAGATAGATGAGTAGACCAAAAGAATTAAAAAATGGTCACTGACAGCCCTACGAATGTCGGAAATATTAGAAAGAGAGGCTTTGTAGGAAGGTCACATTGGCTGTCCATGAAGTTTACTTTTTAAATTTGAGTTAGATGCCAACATCATACAAATCTGGATTCCCAGCTTCTCTGGAAAAACATGAACAGCAATAACAACAACAAAACAAGATCTGACAACAGTGACTGCACACGCCTGCGTGCAGCGGTCCTGCCTCAGTTAGCAGAGGCCACAGTCTTTTGCTACTGTTGCCTCCTGTTCACCCTCACTGGTTTGTTTGTGTTTCCTACCTTACCTCTGAAGGAATGAGGGTTACTGATGTTTTAGGTTCTTGTGTAACTTTCATTTTATTTATTTATTTATTTATTTATTTTATTTATTTTTATTTTTATTTTTTTATTTTATTTTTTTTTATTTGTAAAATGATATATATAGCTTTTCCTTTTCAGTTACACTAAGTTACCTTTCTGGTCTCACCTTTAACCACATATGAACTGCATATTCCTGAAATGCCTTATTTGGGGTTCTTGGAATACACCACCTTCTTTCTCTCCTCTTAACTATGGGTTGTTCCCTGTTCCTAGAACCACACTCCAGCTTTCTCTGCTGCAAACAGTCTTAATTATTCTTCAAAACCCGACTCAAACATCACCTCCTTTGCAATGCGTCCCTGAGTCTTCTGTGCTCCCACAGCAGAGTGGATCCTCTTCTAACAAATCCTGTTTTTGCTTTTTTTGTCTTCCCAAGGTAGAGTGTTTTACCATATAGAAGGTCCTCAGTGATTTTACAAAATGATCAATTACAAATCAATTTATATCTCTTATATTACCTTCCCTTGAACTCTCTTTTATTAATTCATCAAGGGAGAGTTGTAATTATTATCCTATCCTATAAAGTACGAGCTAAATTCTCTTTCCTTATCTATCTTCAGTGCCTCTGCAGGTTCTTTCCTCTCCCCTGACCTTCAATTTTGGTGTTGTTTGTTCAATTTATAAGGATATTATTTATTCTATAAATTTGGCCCTGGATAAACATAGGCCACTTCCAATTAAACATTCCTTAATATAATCAATTCCTTATATTTTCATGGCATGGCCAGTTTTTTTCAAAGCACTTTTATTAACACACTTTATCCTGACACTAACTCTATAAAATACATATTACCCCTTTTCAATACCTAGAAGCTAAAGTGAAATGCTCCCCACGAACTAGGAAGGAAGGAAAATAGGAAGCTTGAGAAAAACCTTGGCAGTGGCCAACTAAGCCCTCGGTAGGGAAGATGTTAGAGAAAATCTTGGAAAACATCATTAAGCCTTCCCCAGGCCTCATTTCCCAATATGTCTGGGAGCTAAAAATCTGCCTCACTCCACTTTCAAACTTCCACGGTCCCTAATATTTTACTGAAAAAAGAACGAAAAGACATGCTGAATTGCCGTGTATTTGAGCCAAACAAAAACACAAGCCTTTTGAGTCCCACTTTGGTTAATTACGTCCACATTTACAAAAAGAGCTACAATCACCCAGCAGTATAAATATGTTTCATAAATCTGCCTTCACAAAAATTTAGAAATAAAAACTCCCATGCCTTTTCTGAAAATAAACAATTTATGTATGATGATAAAAAGTTTTCCCAGTAGTTTTATGGTGCTAGCTGCACTGTGCAACTTTAATCATGCCAAGGACAATTATTTCATGAGAGTGTATAGGGAAGTCTATCATTCATAAATCAATTTATAACTTCCTGCATTATGTTTCACTTTCAAATCAATGCTAAGTCTGTAATACTTGGTGCTTTTTTTGGAAATATTTACGCTATAGATGATATGGAAAACAAAGATTTTAATATCTTGACTCACTAAGAATAAAAAAACAATGCCAGGGGGAAAAGTGGAAGATCTCAAATTGTTGATGGTGGGACTGAGGAAACATCCTCAATGAGCTTAAAAGGAATTAGCAAAGGAGCGGAAATAGCTAAGTTTGAAGACATAATGTTCCTTTTCTCACACATTCTCTCCAAGTTTCCAGTCACTTTCCAAGAGGACTGATGTGGGCACAAGAATATGCCCATCCATGAAATATCCCTTAGAGATACTTCCTCCCCAAATGGACCATAAGCAGTAGCTGGAATACGGCACACCATCACTTACAAGGTTAAGACAGGACACTCTGTAGTCATTTCTCTCTGGAATAACTGGATCGTGTTGGAAAGTACAATGCACACACTGCTCCTAATTGTGATTCTGAATGGCTTCTCTGCCATTTCCACCCCCTTCTGAGCAAGGAGAATTTCATCTCTTTATCAGTTAGGATACATCATGTTTTCATGTTTCTTCTCCCTGCATGATTCTGTTAATACAATTTTTAAAAAGGACTGGTCCAAGACATTTTTTTTCTGGAAATGTATTATATTTGCTTTTATAAAAAGTTTTTTTTTTTTTTGAAGTCATATGATAGCATGTACAAGAATTTTTTCTGGAAGCCACACAATCAACTGGGGAATGAGCCTGAAGGTTGAGAGTATGAGGAGATGAGTTTTAACTTTTGGATTTTTTAATATTTGAATTATTTTTATTTTACTTTTTAAAGTAAAATATAAATAAGAAAAGAATGATAATTGTTGAAAAGGGAGCAGAAGTAAATGGAGAGCAGTGCCCTTAACTGCTAACTAAGCCTTCCCCTGCTGGAAGGAAACGCTAGACAGAATCAGCAGCGCGAGAAACTTTTATCTCCAAGTGAGCACAGGTGAGGAAGTTCCAGAACACCACGTTCGTTTGGTAGAGAAAGAAATGTAAGGATGTCAGAAGAATAGAGTGGGAACTCCCCTGAAAGGCCAGGGTTGGGAGCCGGTAAGCAGGAAGCGTACTCGCTTACCCCCTAGCCAGTTGTCGGAGATGTTCTGGAGCATCGTGACCGGGATGCAGAAGAAGGCGATGAGCAGGTCGCTGAGCGCCAACGAGCAGATGAAGATGTTCGTGACGGTACGCATGGCCTTGCTGCGGGTGACCACGTAGACCACTAGCGCGTTGCCAAAGAGCGCCAGGGCGAAGATGAGCACGCCGGTGAGCACGAGGGCCAGCTTGGCGCGCCCAGGCAGCTCTGGGGTGTAGACCAGCGGCCGCAGCCGGTACAGAGCGATGAACTGCTCGCGGGTCAGGTTGTGGTTCCGCAGCAGGCGGGAGAACTGCTCCGGGGTGATGTTGAGTGACTGCATGCTGCTTGCGTCTCGATCGCCCGGGGCGGCGCGCGGACTAAGCCGGGAAGGCCAGGCGGTCGCCTTCCTTCCTCAGAGGGAGTGACAGCCTGCTCCCCGGGCTCGGGCGCGCCGGAGCGCTCCCGGCTGCACTCCGAGAGATTTGGGAAAGGGAAGATAGAACAGGGATGAAAACCACAATAAAGAGGCGGGAAGCCAAACTACGGAGGCTCAATCCCATTGACCAAACATGTTCGCAATTCAAAGAAAGCTCTTCTCCAGCTCTTCTCCAAGGTGAGGAGCTGCGAAGGTTCAGAATGCCCGCGAGCCGCTCCCGGATCCCCTGCGTCTCTCACTCTCCAGCTTACTGGCCACTGGAGCCGCCGAGGGGTGGGGCTCGAATTCAGCTGCCCTCCAATCGCTGTTGGACTGCAATGGCGAGGACATCACCCGCCACCCTCAGGGCAAGGGGAAGCCTTCCCGCCTCCCCACCTTTCTACCGCCCAGCGCTTTTCTCATACCTAGGTCATGCTTATAGATGAAATTGGTTATTGGGGTTTTCCACAGAATCACGGTTCTCCTCTCATTAACAATGTGGGCCACAGTTACCTACGACAAAATAAAATTTAAAAATTTTTTATCCTGCATTCAAAAATTATTATGGAACAACAAAAAAATTGCAAAGATGTTACGGATAAGTCTCCTGACCCAGTTGATTACATCGTACTTAACTATGGTACAATATCAAAACCAGGAATTTAACACTGGTTCTGTGTGTGCGCGCGTGTATGTAATGTTGTATGTCATTATCAGGTATGTAGATTCCTGTAACAACCACCACAATCAAAATACAGAACTATTCCATCATCACAAAGATATCACTCATTTTATCCCTTTATAGTCACACCCAACCCCTCTCCCCACCATCTCTAATTCCTGGCAACTACGAATCCAGTCAACATCTCTATACTTTTGTTAGAAGGTTATATAAATGGAATCATACAAAATGTCACCTTTTGATATTGATTTCTTCTTCACTCACCATGATGCCCTTAATAGTTGTTGCCTCTATCGGTAAGTGGTTTCTTTTTATTGCTGAATTGAATAACATGGAAGGACATAACAGTTTCTTTACCACATTCCCTTAGTAGGACATTTTGGTTGTTTCCAGTTTGGGTCTATTACAAATAAAACTTAACTCAAGAATCATGAACATAAATTTTGTTTCTCTAAAAAATGCCAAGAAGTGTGATTGTTGAATGCATGGTAATTGTGTTTTTAGTTATTTAAGAAATTGCCAAACTATTTTCCAGAGTGGCTGTACCATGTTACATCCCCACCAGCAACCAGGATCCTTACTCCAAATCCTTACCAGCATTTGGTATTGCCACTATTTTTTATTTTAGCTGTTCTAATAAATGTGCAGTGATATCCCATGGTGGTCTTAATTCACATTTCCCTAATGGCCAGTGATGTTGAACATCTTTTCATGTGCTTGTTTGCCATCTATATATCCTCTTGGGTGAAATGTCTCTAAATGTATTTTGCCTATATTCTAATTGGATTGTTTGGTTTATTTACTGTCAAGTTTTTAGAGGTATTTTTATAGTCCAGATACCAGTCCCTTGTCACATAAGTGTTTTGCAAATATTTCCTCAACCCGTAGCTTGTTATTTAGCTTCTTATCAGGGTCTTTCACAGATTAAAGTTTTAAATTTTTATGAAGTCCTATTATCAACATTTGCTTTCATTGATTATGCCTTTGAAGTGTCAACTCCAACAAGTTTTCACCAAGACCTCAGTCCCAGGGATTTTCTCTGATGCTTTTTTTCAAGAATTTTATGACTTTATTTTTACATTTTGGGCTCTCTATTCTATTCCATTGATGTATGTGCCTATCTGTCCTCCAATACCACTGATTTGATGAATTTAGATATATAATAAGTCTTGAAGTCAAATGGAGTGGTCCCATTTTATTCGTTTTCTAAATTATTTTAGCTATTCTAGGACCTATGTCTATTCATATACATTTGAAAATGAGCTTGTCTATGTCTAAGCAGAAAATCTGGGATTTTGATAGGAATTGGGTTAAGCATATAGATCAGTTTGGATAGAATGGAAATCTTTACCATAATGAGTCTTTCAATCTACAAACACAGTATGTCTCTCCATTTATTTAAATGTTGGTTGATATCTTGAATAATCATTTTATAATTTTCAGCATATAAGTCCTGTACATGTTTTATTAGATATACCCCAAGTATGTCATTTTTGAGCATTTGTACATGGTGTTATATTTCTAATTTTCAATTCCATATTTTCATTGCTAGTATTTAGAAATGCAATCGATTTTTGTGTGTTGATCTTGAATCCTACCACTTTGCTGAACTCACTTTTCAGTTTAAGGAGTTTTTATATAGATTCACTGAGATTTTCTACATAGACAATCATGTCATCTGTGAAGACAGGCAGTTTTATTTTTTCCTTTCCTATACTTATGCCTTTATGTCCTTTTCTTGCTTTATTGCAATGAATAGTACAGATGAGAGTGGATATCTTTGCCTTGTTTTCAAACATAGAGAGGATGCATTCAGTCTTTCTCCATTAAATGAGGTATTACCTACTGATATTCTTTGTGAATTTGAGAAAGTTCTTCCCTATTTTTAACTTGCTGAGAGTTTTTTTTATCATGAATGGTGTTGAGTTTTGTCAAATTCTTTTTCTGCATCAATTGATAGGAATAGGTGATTGTTTTTCTTTGACCTGTGACTATGGTTGATTACATTGGTTGTCTTTCATATACTGAACCAGCTTTGAATACCTGGAATCAACCACTCTTGGTCATGGTGTATAATTATTTTTATATATTACTGAATTCTGTTTCAAATCATCTTTTTAAAGATTTTCGTGTCCCCCTTTATGGATATTGGTCTATAATTTTTTTTCTGCCATCGATTTTGGTATCCAAGCAAGATGGGCTTTGAAGAATGAATTGGGAGTATTCCCTCTTCTTCCGTTTTCTGAAAGAGATATTGTAGAATTGATGTTAATTCTTCTGCAAATATTGGGTAGAATTCACCAGTGAAGACATCTAGATGTGTATATTTCTTTTTAAGGAATTTTTAAATTATGAATTTAATTTCCTTAACAGTATAGGAATACTTGAATTACCTGTTTCACATTGGGTGAATTGTAGTAATTGCTGTGTTTCAAGGGACTGATAAATTTCATTTAAGTTATCCCATTTATGTGGGTAGTATTGTTAATAACATTTCCTTATTATCTTTTTGATCTCTTGTTTCATTCCTGATACAGGCAATTTGTGTTTTCTTTCTTATCAATCATATTGATATTTTTAAAGAACTAGGTCTATGCTTTATTCTCTGTTTTTCTGTTTTCAATTTCATTGAGATCTTTATTGTTTTTTTCCTTCTACTTGATTTTTGCTTATTTTGTTATTCTTTTTCCGGTTTCTTGAGATGGGAGCTTAGAGAACTGATCTGATAGTTTTCCTCTTTCCTAAGGTAAGCATTTAATGTCATAAATTTAAATCTCAGCACTGCTTCATTTGTGTCTCACAAGAAAAACTTGTATTTTCATTTTCATCTGTTCAATAAATTGCATTTAGTTTAAGAATCTTCACACACACACACACATTCAGTGTATTCAGTCAGGGTAATTTCTATTTTTCTATCCTAAAGTTCATTGATTTTTTTTCCCTCTGTTTTCTCCATTTTGCCATTGAGCCCAACTATTGAATTTTGTATTTTGGTTATTATATTTTTCAGTTAAAAATTTTCCCTTTGGTTCTTCTTTACATCTTCTGATTCTTTGTAAGACTCACTATTTTTCATTGTTGTTTAAAGTGTGCCTTTAAATGTTTTTTTGAAGCATTTTTATGATGGTTGATTTAAAATCCTGATAATTCTACCATCTCTGCCATCTTCGTGTTCCTATGAATTGATTGTCTTTTTCTTTCAAATTGAAATGTTCCTGGTTCTTGTTATAATGGGTGATTTTTTATTGAAAACTAGAAATTTGGGGTATTATATTATGAAACTCTGGATCTTATTTAAATCTTCTATTTTTGCTGGGCTCTGCTGACATCTCTCATGCAGGGGAAGGGAGAGAACTACCACATTCCTGCCAGTTGGGGGTGGAAGTCCAATATAAGATTTTTTTTATTTGATAAGTTTTTACTTTACAAAACAATCATGCATTCCATACAAGATTCCCATACATTGCCCCATCACCAACAGCTTACATTGTTGTGACACATTTGTTACAACTGATGAAAGAATATCATCACATCACTGATATCAATAGTCTGTAGCTTAAATTTGGTGCATTTTTCCCACAAGCCATCCTATTACTAACACCATGTATTAGTCTTAGATATTTGTTATAGTTTATGAGAAAATGTCCTCATATTTGTACTATTAACCACAGTTCATCATTCACCATGGGGTTCACTGTGTTATACAGTCCCTTGCCTTGTGCAGTTCATTCAAAGTGGACCCTCAGTGGCTCTCAGTTTCATCACAGAGTTGTGCTGTCATCAGCTCAGTCCATTTCAGAATGTTTTCATTATTCCAAAAGGAAAAATTCCATACCCCCTTATACACCTCAATTATTGACCCTTAGCATTAATATTGTACCTTATTTTCCATTGCTATAAAAATATTACAATATTACTGTTAACTATAGTCTGTGTGTTACATTAGTTGTATTTTTCCATGTATCTCCATATTCTTAACACCTTGTAATAGAGGAACATTCTTGTGTTTGTGCTATTAACAACAATCATCATACACTACTGAAAACACTATGTTATACACACCCTAGATTATCTTCTTGGTTTCAGTCAATTTACATTAACCTCCCTAGCCTACCCCATTATACTAAAATGTGTTACCATCAACTCTATCCATGTCTCCACATTTACAATTCTCCTTATTAAATATTATAGATACACTCAGTATCAGCTCTCCCTTCTCAATTCACATTCTATCTCCTAGTAACCTATACTCTAGAGTGTAACTCCAAGAGTTTACTCATCATTTTTAGTTCATATTAGTGAGACTGTACAAATTTTTCTTTTTGTGTCTGGCTCATTATGCTCAATATATTGTGCTCAAGGTTCATCCATGTTGTCATATGCATCCCGACTTCATTTCTTCTTACACCTGAATAATATTCCATTGTATGTATATACCACATTTTATTTATCCACTTACCAGTTGATGGACATGTGGGTTGCTGCCATCTTTCAGCAGTGGTGAATAATGCCACTATGAACATCAGTGTGCAAATGTTGTTCTTGTCCTCACTTTCACTTTTTTTGAATATATTTCTAGTAGCAGAATTGCCAGGTCATTTGGCAATTCTATATTTAGCTTCCAGAGGAACCATCAAACTGTCTTCCACAGAGGCTGCAACATTTTACATTCCTACCAATAGTGAAGGAGTATTCCTATTTCTGGGCATCCTCTCCAGCAGTTGTAGTTTTCTGTTTGTTTTTTTTAAATAATGCATATTCTGTCAAGCATGAAATGGTATCTCATTATAGTTTTGATATGCATTTCTTAATGGCTAGTGATATTAAACATTTTTTATGTGTTTTTTGGCCATTTGTATTTCTTCCTTGGGAAAAATGTCAATTCAAGTCTTTTGCCCATTTTTCAATTGGGTTGCTTGTCTTTTTCATCATTGAGTTATATAATAACTTTATATAGCATGGAGATCAAACCCTGGTTGAGTATGTGGTTTCTGAAAATATTCTCCATTGAATAGGCTGCCTTTTTACCTTCTTAACTAAGTGATTTGAAGTGCAAAAGTGTTTAATTTTGAGGAAGTCGCATTTATCTATTTTTCCTTTCATTGCTCATGCTTTGGGTGTAAGGTTTGAGAAGCCACCACCTATCACAAGATCTTGAAGATGTTTCCCTAAATTTTTTTCTAGGATGCTTATGGTTATAGCTTTTATATTTAGGTCCTTGATCCATTTTGAGTCAATTTTTTTGTAAGGTGTGAGATAAGGGTCTTCTTTTATTCTTTTGCACATGGATATCCAGTTCTCCAGCACCATTTGTTAAATAGACTTTTGACCCAACTGGGTGGGTTTGATAGCCTTGCCAAAAATCACTTGACTGTATATGTGAGAGTCTAGTTCTGAATTCTCAATTCAATTCTACTTGTCAGTTTGTCTATCTTTATGCCAGTATCATGCTACGTTTACCACTATAGCTAAGTAATATGCTTTAAAGTCAAAAAGTGAAAGTCATCCAACTTTATTCTTCTTTTCATGGCATAGTTGGCTATTCATTGCCCCTTACCCCTCCAAATAAAATTGAATATTGGCATTTTCATTTCTGCAAAAAAAGAAAAAGCTGTTGGGATTTATATTGGGATTCCATTGAATCTATAAATCAGTTTAGGTAGAATTGACATTTAAACAACATTTAGTCATCTAATCCATAAACATGGAATGTTCTTCCATTTATTTAGGTCTTTTCTGGTTTCTTTTAGCAATGTTTTGTGGTTTTCCAAATACAGGTCTTTTATGTCCTTGGTTAACTTTATTCCTAAATATTTGATTCTTTTAGTCACTGTGATGGTTAGGCTAATGTGTCAACTCGACCAGGCAATTGTGCCCAGTTGTATGGTCAAGCAACACTGGGCTAATTGTAATACAAGGACATTTATGGACTTTAGTTACCAGTGAAGGCTGCGTTGAAGGCTGATTGCATCTACAATCAACTGAGGAGATTGCCATCAGCAATGAGTGATATTTTATCCAATCAGTTGAATGCCTTAAAAGGGGAAGTGATTTCAGCACTCAGAGAGAATTTTCCAGCTTGACTTTGGACAGCCACCATCTCCTAGGAATTCATCAAGGACCTTCATTGGAGCCCCTGGTTTGCAGCCTGCCTGCGGAATTTGGACTTGTGCATCCCTACAGTCATGTGAGAGAATTTTATAAAATATTATACTATTTACAGCTATCTTCCATTGATTCTGTTTCCCTAGAGAACACGGACTTATACAGTCACTGTTTATAAATGGAGTTTTTTTTCTGATTTCCTCCTCAGATTGCTCTTCAGTTATGTATGGAAACACTATTGATTTTTGCCCATTAACCTTGTATCCTACCACTTTGCTGAACTTGTCTATTAGTTATAGTAGCTTTGTTTTGGAGTTTTCAGGATTTTCTAGATATAGGATCATATCATCAACGAATAGTGAAAGTTTTATTTCTTCCTTTCCTATTTGGGTGCCTATTATTTATTTATCTAGTCTTACTGCTCTAGTTAGAACTTCTAGCACAATATTGAATAACAGTGGTGACAGTGGGCATCTTTGTCTTGTTCCTGATCTCTTTGGGACAGCTTTCAGTTTTTCACCAATGAGTACAATGCTAACTGTAGGTTTTTCATATATGAACTTTACCATGTTGAGAAATCTTCCTTCTATGCCTGTCATTTGGAATGTTTTTTTTTTTCTTATCAAGAAAGGTTGCTGTAGTTTGTCAAATGCCTTTTCTGCATCAATCGAGAGGATCATGTGCTTTTTCTTCTTCAATTTATTAACGTGGTTTATTACACTAATTTATTTTCTTGTGGTGAAAAACCCTTGCACACTTAGGATAAAACCCACTTGATTGTGGTGTATAATTCTTTTAATGTGCTTTTGGATTTGGTTTGCAAGTATTTGGTTGAAGATTTTTGCATTATATTCATCAGAGAAATTGGTTTGTAATTTTCTTTTTTTCATAGTATCTTTATCTAGTTTAGTATTAGGGTGATGTAAGCTTCATAGAATGAGTTTGGTAGTGTTTTTTCCTGTTCAATTTTTTGGAAGAGCTTGAGCAAGATTGGTATTAGTTCATCTTTGAATGATTGGTAGAATTCACCTGTGAAACCGTCTGGTCCCAGGCTTTTCATCTTTGGGAGGTTTTTGGTGACTGTTTCAATCTCTTCACTTGTGATTGGTTTGCTGAGGTCTTCTATTTCTTCTAGGGTCAGTGTAGGCTGTTCGCGTGCTTCTAGGAATTTGTCCACTTCATCTTGTTGTCTAGATTTTTGGCATATAATTGTTCACAGTACTCTCAAATGACCTCTCTTATTTCTGTGGAGTCAGTGGTAATATCCCCCTTTCATTTCTGATTTTATTTATTTTCATCTTCTCTCTTTTTTTCCTTTGTCAGTATAGCTAAAGGTTTGTCGATTTTGTTGATCTCAAAGAACCAACTTTTGGTTTTGTTGATTCTCTCTATTGGTTTCTTTTCCTAAATTTTATTTATTTCTTCTCTGATCTTAATTATTTTATTCCTTCTGCTTGGATTGGGATTATTTTGCTGTTCTTTTTCTCATTCCTCCAAGTGTGCAGTTAGGTCTTCGATTTTAGCTTTTTCTTCTTTTTTAATGTAAGCATTGAGTGCTATAAATTTCCCTGTTAGCACTGCTTTTGTTGTATCCCATAGATTTTGATATTTTGTGTTCTCACTTTCATTAGTCTCAAGATATTTGCTGAATTCTCTTGCAATTTCTTCTTTTACCCACTGGTTATGTAAGAATGAGTTGTTTAATCTCCATATATTTGTGAATTTTCTTTTTTCTGTCTTATTTCCAGCTTCATTACATTATAATCAGAGAAAGTGCTTTATATATAATTTCAGTCTTTTTAAATATATTGAGCCCTGTCTTGTGCCCCAACATATGATCTTTCCTGGAGAAGGATCCATGAGCACTTGAGAAGAAAGTATAACCTGCTTTTTTGGGGTGTAATGCTCTATAAATATCTGTTAGGTTTAGCTCATTTATCATATTATTCAAGCTCTGTGCCTTCTTTTTTGTCCTCTGTCCAGATATTACATCCAATGCTGAGAGTGGTGTATTGAAGTTTCCAAGTGTTATTGTAGAGATGCCTATTTCTCCCTTTAGTTTTGCCAGTGTGTGCCTCATGTATCTTGGGTCACCCATATTAGGTGTCTAAATATGTATTATAGTTATTTCTTCTTGGTGAATTGCCCCTTTTATTAATATATAATGACCTTCTTCATCTCTTATAACGGTTTTCCAATTAAAATCAATTTTGTCCAATATTAGCATCACTACTCAAGATCCTTTCAGTTACTATTTGCATGGAATATCTTTCACTTTCAACCTGATTGTGTCCTTATGTCTAAGGTTAGTCTCTTGTAGACTGCATATAGATGGCTCATAGTTTTTATCCATTCTGTCAATCTATGTCTTTGGGGAGTTCAACCCATTAATATTCAATTTATTACTGTAAAGGCATTCTTACTTTGTCCATTGTATCTTTTGGTTTTCTGTTGTCATATCTTACTGTTGTTTGTCTTTTTATCCTTTATGTTCCCTTTACTAATAATCCTCATTTCCACACTCTGCTGCAAGTCTCTAGCACTTGTCTTTTCCTTTCAAGCTGCAGCCCTTCCTTTAGTATCTCTTATAAATTCTGTCTTTTGGTAACATACTCTCTCAGTTTTTGTTTGTCTGTGAAGCCTTTAAACTCATCCTCATTTTTAAAAAAATTTATTTATTTATATACTTTTAAAAAAATCCAGCTTACACCTCCCATCCATATTTGCTGCTTTTTGTCCATTCGTTGGGCAATTCTCTGTGTCTGTTTCCTGCCCTCTCCTCTCATCCTTCTCCTCCTGTCTTCACCAGTATTCCATCCTGGGAAACTCCGATGTGGGAGAGAGGCATTCTGCCACCTGCACCACCTCAGTTCCTGGTTTTCTCGGCGCATCTCATCTTGCCTCTCCCCTGCACCTCTCTCCTGTTATGTCATCATCTTGCTGCGTGGTTAGGCAGGGCCAGACGGCTCACCTGCTTGCGGGGCCTTATGGCATGCCTGCACACATTCTATATTTTTCTTTATTTTAGTGAGAGGTCTGAGGGATTGAGGCCAGGTCCTTCTATATGGGAAATGGATGCCCAACATTTGAGCCACATCCGCCCCTCACCCCCATTTTTAAAGGATAGTTTTGCTGGATAAAGAATTCTTGGCTAGCAGTTTTTCTCTTTCAGTATCTTAAATATATATACCACTGCCTTCTAGCTTCCATGTTTTCTGATGAGAGAGTGGCACTTAGTCTTATGCATTGCTTTTCTCTTGTAGCTTTCAGAATCCTCTCTTTAGCTCTGGCATTTGACATTCTAAATAGTAGGTATCTTGGAATAGTTTATTCAGATTGATTCTGCTTGGATATTTATATTTATATTTTTCATAAGGGTTGGGTATTTTTAGGTCATTATTTCCTCAAATATTCTTTCTGCTCCCTTTCCATTCCTTTCCCCTTCTGGGACACCTATAACAAATATGTTTGTGTGTTTCATGCTGTTTTAATTCCTTGAGACCCTGTTCCATTTTTTCCATTCTTTTCGTTTCTATTCTTCTGTCTTTTCAAGCTCAGATGTTTTGTTTTCTCATTCACTTATTCTCTTCTTAGCCAATTCAAACCTGTTATATGCCTCTAATATATTTTTAATATCATCCATTGTGCTTTTCATTCCCATAAGCATCTTACTTTTCTTTGCAGGTTTTCAAATTGTTCTTTATGTTCACCCAATGTCTTCTTAATATCCTTTATCTTTTTAGCCATATTTTCCTTCAACTTCTTGAATTGATTTAGGAGATTTATGTGATTATCATTGATTAGTTGTCTTGAACTCTGTCTCATCAGGATTTTTGGCTTGTTCCTTTGGCTGGGCCATCTCCTCATGTTTCTTATTATGGTTTGTAATTTTTTGCTGATGTCTAGGCATCTGAATATGTTGGTGAATTTATTCTAATAGTCCATTTCTCTCTCTTGCCTAATGGTTTTGTTTCATGGCTCTTCTTTGATTTTTGGTTCGACTTATTCTACATCTTTAATATTGCCCAAGTTACATTATCACAATTGGTCCAGGTACCCACTGATGGGACACAGAACAGATCCAGGGGTTTGGGGATGGAGAATCTCCAAAAAGCATATCTCTTTTTGCAGTTTCCCACCATGGCAGCAAATGGAGCTCTTTGGTGACTCTCTCCATGGAGGTCACCCTTTCAAACTCCACTTGCCAATGATTCTCTTCTGGCTAGAGTTGAGATTCAAAGCAGGCTCTGCTGGCCAAACTCAGTGAAGAGAAGCCACTCTCCACCCTCTGTTGCATGCTCCCTCTTCCCAGAGAGGAAGACATCTGCTCCCTTTTCACTTGGCTGCAGTGATCCACAGATTTTACCCAGGCTGGTCATCCTAAGGGGTGGTGATAGGCACCATTCCTAGCTGCGGGGGCTAGTAACTCATGATTTTCATTTCAGCTTCTTCACCTCACTGTTCCTTGCTCTCCTGTTTGATAGACATCACTCTCCTGATATGGAGATTTCCAAAGCAGCTCCCTTGGGCAGCTTTTTGTCCTTCCTCCATTGTTTTTGTAAGAGAGTTGAGTTCTGCCTACCTATTTTAATGCCATCTTCCCAGAAGTTTGTCCAATATAGGATTTTAAAAGAATTTAAAGATTTGCTTTTGTATGCTCACCTGCCAATTTGGAGATAGAAAATTTTGCAATTCAAGGTGATTTCTTCAGATATTAAGAAAGAATTTAATGAAATTTCATGGAAAATTATTCTCATAAAATCTGTCCCCTACCATCACCACTGCTACCACTGCCCTCCAGTGTTTTATATTCAAATAATATTTTAAATATTATGAAGTACACTGGCATTTTTCTGATTTTGCTCAAATCTTTCCTTAATTTGATATTAATCCCATAACTACTTTTCTTTCTTAATAACATTCAAGATAATATAAAAACTGAGAAATATAAACAAAA